>PVIR01001340.1:87548-127360 GCA_004026965.1 Petromus typicus | reverse complement strand
TTGAAGTTAAATTTAGTGGCTAGCATAATAATAATCCACCCAAAAATGATCAGTCCTTAGTCATTGAAATCCAGGAACATGGTAATTTGTGTGGCAAGAGGAACTTTGCAGGTGAAAGTAAAAGTTATAGATGTCAAAATAAAGTACCATGGATTATCTGGATAAGACTACTGCAAACTCTTGGGCCCTTTAAAGGCAAAGAAAAGCAGGTTGACCTGAGACAAGGGTGACTCCGAAAGAAGGGGTAAGACAACTGCATAAAGGATACAACCCAAGCCTGCCATCTTTGAAGATGGTATAAAGCAACCCTGAACAAAGGATGGAAATGAACACAAAAGGTAGGAATGGCTTTCATCTGAGTGAGCAATGAAAAGAAGACCTTGGTCTTAAGACCTCAAGAAATTGATAATGGCTGATAACTTGAATGAACAGGTAAGTGGATTCTTTCTATGTTACTAAAGACACAGCTGTACAGATGCAGTCTGATCTGATATAGAAACAGGCCTCCAGGGAACCACAGGAAACACAAGGGTGCCATTTGATACACAGGTAAATGTTAGCATCCAGATCAAGAAATACAAACCCACTCCTTTCAGCTAGCTTCTTGGCTTGTAACAGTTCCTGAATCATATAGCACACATTCTTAGTGGATGACTGCTTGCCCTCCCTGTTTTCTAAATGAAGTTCAACCATTTTGTTCTGTTTCATTCTTGGTGTTATACATTTCAATGTGGTATAATTTATTGTATAGTTGGTTGTTGCTGTGTACTTCATCTGGTTTTTGGTGATTTCAAACAAGGCAACTACAGCAACATGTATGCTTCCCCTTGAGAATATATATGAACATGTTCTGTGTTTGTATCTGTCATGGAATTCTTGGGTAGTAGTAGTGATGTGTGTATGTGCATTGTTTTCTATTGTTGCACCAATTTAGACATCCCTCAAAAGTGTTTGAATACAGTGTTGTATTCTAGTTTCCTAGGCTCCACTTTGGCACAGCTAGTATCCGTGATGGTCATGCAGCCCATGATAAACTTTACAGCTTGATATCTTAGAGTAGTTATGGAAGGGCTTCTGAACTGTCTTCCAGATCCTGCTGGTTATCTTACTGTTTTACAAAACATTCTGTAACGGCTGCCTGTTATGTTGTCCTCTACCTTAACTATAACTGGGCTACAATACTTATCCACTGTTCATATTTTGCTCCCAAATTACTTAAAGTTGTTCTAATAACAGATACTATTTCTGTACATCCATTTTTATTTATTTTATTTTATTTTTTTAGGTTTTTTTTTTTTTTTTGAGACAGGGTCTTACTTTGTGGTTCAGGCTGGCCCTGAGCTCAGCCTCAAACTCACATCACAGCAATCCTCCTGCCTCTGCCTCCCGAGTGCTGCGATTACAGGCATGAGCCACCACGCCCGGCACTGTGGTATGTGGTACTGGTTGCTGCTGGGTGTGAGTCTCCACACCCAGTATTGTATGTGGCTACCAGGGATCGAATCCGGGTCCTTGCGCTTGCAAGACAGGCGCCGGAACCATTGAGCTAAATCCCCAGCCCTGTACATCCATTTTTATTGTCCTTGGGTAAATTGACAGAAAAAGAATTTCAGTGTGAATACAAGCATTTTTTAAAAGCTAGATATTTATTTATAAATTAACTTTCTAATGCTGAAATCTTTTCACTTTATCTGTTTACTTACTGATTTATTTTTATCAAGACAATGTCTCATTAAATCTCTAAGTTACCCACATTAAGCACAGGCATGCCCTCACATTATTGCCCAATTTCACATTTTAAATATGGAAAATAAACTATATCTAAATTATTTTTAAGATACAATTAATTTCATTTCAAAGATGGCACGTTTTCTCCTTGAATTAACAATTGATTAAAAATAAAAAACAAGAAAAATCACAAAAGATTACATACCAGGAAATCCTTTCTCTGGCTTGTGGGAAGTGATAAAGATGAAATTCAGTGTATGTATTGTTAAATGATCATTAGCTTGAAGCTGTGCATGATGAAATTATTACATCACAAATATTCACAAAGGCTGAAAGTGGGAGCTTAACGTTTTTCAGAGACACAAATTACCAGCAATTATATATGTCCAGTGGAATTAGCGGCCAGCCAGTTTAACCCATAAAGGATGTGCTACTAATATTACTCACATTTCCTTTAAAAAGCTAGTAGGGATGTTTAAATCAACCAAGAACTTAGAAGAGTGCTCATCCTACTGCAACATCAAGACCATTGTGCTCATATATTCAAAACAATATTAATTTCAGTTTGAGGTGGTGCACATTTGGGCACTGAGATAGGAAGACAGGTTTGAACCCAGCCTGGGCAACTTAGCCAGATCCCACTTAAAGATAATAATAAAATCCGTACTGAGATTAATGAAAGACTGGAAACCACATTTCTCTAATTATTAACATAACCAAATTTGTTATCTATTTTTCTTCTATTATGAAATATGTGATCCCATTCATTGATCCTCCCCCCGCCATTTTATAAATCATTTTGTTTGCAATACAGGATAGTAATGCTCATTTTCAATTTTTTTTTTTTTTTTTAGTGACTGGCTGCATGATATTTTTATTACTCTCAGCAAGTTCCTCATATAACAAAGAACTAATAAGATTTGATCATAAATACTGTAAGTATATTTGCACAAGGTATTTTCTCATACTCTTACTATTTTTGACCACTTTTCTTTCTGATTCATTGGACTTCTTTCCAGTTTATGAAATCCAAGTCTATGAAGTGATCATATACGGAGAAATTTAGAGTTATATAGCGTAGTTGTTATGGTTGACATCTGAATGTCTTCCAACCACGTGTGTTAGAGCAAGGACTTTGGGAAGGTGATTGGATCGTGGGGACGTTGGGCTTTATCAGCGGATTCATTCGTGAGTGAGCAGCTAAGATGAGGGGCCTGCTTACAGGGGAGTCACTGAGGGCCCGACCCGGAAGAGGATATCTCCTTCCGCAGCTCCTGCCTTTCCTGTTTCCTCTTCACCATAATGGAAGCAGATTCCCTCTGCTGTGCTCCTCTTCTGTAATCATGTTTTGGAGCCATCCCACTACATAATGTAACCAGCAACTGAATTAAACTTCTCCTCTTTTAAGTCGTGAATGTTAGAGACTTTGTCCAGTGATAAAGAAAGTGACTAAGAAAGTAAGATTTTGTATTAATATTTCTAGATTTGATCTATTTGTCCTTACTTTTAAATGATATATAGTGTCTCTTCTCATCCAATTTGTACCCCAAAATGACAGTGATAATAGTCTGACAAGAAACAAAGAGGATCACTTGAATTACATAAATAAATAAATAAATGTAAAATAGTGGCGAAATTTAATGGAGAAATTTATGAAGCTAGTTGAATAAAACATGGGGGAAAGGCTTCAGGATTACAACGGGCAAAAATTTCCTTTGGATGAGAACCTCACAGTAGAACAAAAATTCACATTTGGAATCCACTACACCAAAAAGGTTTCTGCACAGCCAAGGAAACAGTTAACAAAATGAAGAGATAACCTATAGTGTGGGAGAAAAGATTTGCAAACCATATACTTGAAAAGAGATGATATCCATAATTACGTAAGAAATTCCAAAAATATCTATCATGAAACAAATAACCTAATTTAAACTGAGAAATAGATATTCAGGTTTACAGAAATTTCTTAAAAGAATACGCGCAGTTGGTCAGTTGGTAGATTACAGAATTCTCTCAACATCTCTATTAACCATGGGAAAATAAAATCGCAATTCTCACATTCCAGTAAAGATGCTTGAGGTCGAAAATAGTAAGGATGCAAAAGTTGGCAGAATATGGAGAAATGAAAAATCTTAAATATTTTTCATGGAAAGGAAAATATACAAAATGAAAAATCATTATGGCACATAGTATGGAAGGTCCTCAAGACTGTAAATAAACTTACTATATTATCCAGCAATCATCTCCCAGGTAAACACACATACAAAGGAAGTCAAGTTTGTTGAAGAGACATTTGGAGTCCATCATTCACTGTAGTGCTATTCAAAATGGCTGAGTAAGGGAAGCAACCTAAATATCCCATCAACTAGAAGATGGATAAAGAAAATGTAGAACATATGCATGATGGAATACTATTCAACCATAAAAATGATGAAATCTTGTCACAACAATGTGGATGGAATTGGAGATTCTATGTTAATTGAGAATACATCAGGCCTAGTATGTCAAGAACTGCATCATATCACTTGCACATAAAATCTAAAAAACTCATCTTGTAGAAGTTGGGAGAATTGTGATGATGAGCTGCTGGGGAGTGTAGTAGGGGGAAAAGTTGGCTAATAGGCTTTAAGTCACAGAAGTAAGACATGATTGTGTACTGATGAAGCGACTAAAATGTTCATACAATCTTCATGATAATAAAATATAACACATATACTTTTAAAAACCAAAGCTTTAGAAAATATGGAAATGCTAGTGTAGCTATGTATAAATTTTTAGTTCCTCTACTTATATGGTGTTGCATACTTATGTATTATTTACACAGTTAACATGTTTGCCACTACCAAACTTTCCTGCATGCTACAAACACATGTTTTAATTGTTTAGAGGTTCTGGTTAATATTATCCTTCTCTAGGATTCTATTGAATAGAAGTTCAGAGTATTAATACCTTTTTAGCTGTATTGACCATTCTAAAAATTAGATTCATTTGGGTGTTTTGCTGTCACCTTTCTTAGGTATTTTGAATGCTAACCCTTTTCAGATGTGCAATATCAAATTGTCTCTATGAGTTGAAGATATAAATAATAATACTGTGAATAAAATTTAGAATTTTTCAGGTAAAATAAACATTATATAAGTTTATTATTTGTATTTCTATGACAAAAATAAAAAATGTCTGTCATCAGGTATTTGTATTTTTATTGAATCTAAAAAAAAATACTATTCCAGGCCTCACATGTCAAATGAACCCCACATTACAAAATCATCTAAAATCAATGAGAGTTCATGGTGTAATAACAGAAGAGGGAAGAAACTGAGAATTAATTTAGTTATCTTCCAGCCCTCTGAAGGATCATATCTGCCTTATTAGGTAATACAATGGCAAGTTTACAACTTTCCCTACTTAAGAGATGAAAGGGAAAAACAATATTCATTATGGATGCACACAGAAAATATTTATGCCTGGGAGTGCTATGCCAAAGGACTTATAATTGTTAAAGTCTATTTTAAATTGCACTCAAGTACCAATAAAAGATTTTACATTCTACATCTTTAATTTTGATGCTTTGTGCATATTATTACACTGAAATATTTAATAGATACGTTTAAATAATAACAGAAATCATCCCATGCTTCCTCTGCCAAGTCTCCTGAAAGAATAGCTTGTTACAAAAAAAACAAAAATAAATAAAATAAAATA
Source organism: Petromus typicus (assembly GCA_004026965.1). NCBI lineage: Eukaryota > Metazoa > Chordata > Mammalia > Rodentia > Petromuridae > Petromus > Petromus typicus. The sequence goes on along the minus strand of PVIR01001340.1, from coordinate 121,930 downwards.
ATCTTTCTTAGTGGCATTTTTAAGCTCTCTAATTTTGTTATTTTCTGTTTTGTTTCTTTATTTTACTATTTTAAATTTTTTAACCATAAAATTTTATGGAGATTGGGGTTGTGGTGGTCAGAGGAATAACAAAAATTGGGAATTATGTTGTGTCATGTACTGGTACAAATTCTCCATGTCAATTGTGATCAGAATGTGTATATAAAATGTACCAATTCTATATCTTCTTTATTCAGCTTTGGAAGTTCATATGTGTCTAGAAATCTATCCATTTCTTCTCCATTTTCCATTTTATTAAAGTACAAATTTTCAAAGTAGGTGTTCATTATCCTCTGAACTTCCTCTGGGTCAGTAGTAATTCCCCCCTTCTGGTTCCTAATAGCATAGGTATAAGCCTTTTCCTTCCTTTGTTTGATAAGGTTGGCTAAGGGTCTATCAATTTTGTTTATCCTTTCAAAGAACCAACTCTTCAATTTGTTGATTTTTTTGGTATCATCTCTTAATTTCTATTGCATTAATTTCTTCCCTGATCCTTATAATTTCTTGCCTCCTGCGAACTTTGGGTTTGTCTTTCTCGTCTCTTTCTAGTTGCTTGAGGTTCAGCATTAAATTGTTTATTTGAGCTTGCTCTATTTTCTGGATATAGGCCTTCACTGCTATGAATTTTCCTCATAGAACTGCTTTCATTGTGTCCCATAAATTTCTATATGTTGCATTGAGGTTATTGTTTAGCTGTAACAATTGTTCAATTTCTTCTCTAATTTCTTCTGTGACCCATTGTTTGGTCAGCCGAGTGTTGTTCAGTTTCCATGTGTTTGTGAGGATCCTGTACTTTCTTTTGCTATTCAGCTCCAATTTCAGGGCACTGTGGTCCGACCGTATACATAAGATAACTTCAATCCCTTTGCATTTACTTAAACCTGTTCTATGAACCAGCATGTGGTCTATTTTGAAGAATGATCCAAAACTGAATATAATTTTGTTATTTTTAACTGAAACATGAAAATTTTACATATGAACTGAGTTATATGATATTTTGATACATGCATTAAATATTGTTGAAGTAAATAAAACACATTTATGTCCTCAAGCATTAAAACTTTTACAGTGAAAACTTTCAAATCAATTCTCCCAGCTCTTTGAAATCCTATAGACAGATAAGTAGACAGGAAGACAAAAGACAGAATCACCCTGCCGTGCATCAGCACAGCAGAACTTCTTCCTCTTGTCTAATTATAACTGATTACCTATTAATCAAGCTTTCTTCCTGCTTTCCTACTTTCTCCCCTGCCCATTCCCTGGCAACCACTGTTCCACTGTCTCTTTCCTTGACACCAACTTTTTTAGATTCCACACAGATGAGATCTTGTGGTACTTATCTTTCTGTGACTGGTCTGTTTTATTCAACATAAGAACTGCAGGGCCTTCCTGCATTCTCTCAAATGACTGGACTTGATGGTAATTTACAGTTGAATGGTACTCTGTTGTATACATGCTCCTCATTTTTTAAAAATTCATTTATCACTTAATAGACAAGTTGCTCCATTTTATGGCTATTTTGAGTATGGGTGCAACAATCAAATTGTAGTTATCATTTACACGTACTTATAATATTTCCTTTGGATATTCCTCTGGTAGTGGAATTGTTGAATGATAGAGTAGCTCTATTTTTAATTTTTGATGAATCTTCATATGATTTTTTTTTCATAATGGCTTTACTTTATATTCCCACCAATTGTGTTCAGGGGTTCCCCTTACTCTACATCCTCCCCAACATTTGTTATCTTTTCCCTTTGACAATAGCAATTTTAAATGAATGAATTGACATCTATGTCATTTTAATATTTATTTGTGTTTTTCTAATGATTAGTGATGCTGCTTGGATCCAGGGCCCTCATAAACTCTTACATCTCTAGCTGATTTTTTTTTTTAAAGTTTGAACCAAGGTCTCATTAAGCAATTCATAAGATTATCTAGAACTCTGTACTTTTGAGTTCCTTAGTTTCTTACATATTTTGGATTGTAAGATCTTATCAGATTTATAGTTTGTACACATTTTCTCTCATTCTATAGGTTGTGTCTGAAATCAGTTGAATGCTGCATATTGAGCTATTTTGGTCTTATGTAATTTCATTTAATTTTTGCGTTTTTTTCTGTGCTTTTACCCAAAACTTTTACCCAAAGTTTTTCCAAAGTGTTCTTCATTCCAATATTCAATTTTTCCATCTAATGTCTTCTTAAGGTCAAATCTTGAACTTTCTAATCCATTTTGAGTTGTGGTTTTTTATATGAAGAGAAGCAGATTTTAGTTTTATTATTCTGCATATGGCTAGTTGATGCTCTTAGAATCATTTTTTGAAAAGCCTGTCCATATCCCAGTGAATACTTTTAGCATCTTCATCAAAGACAACTTGGCAATGTGTAAGTGTACATATGAGCTCTCTACTATGATCCTTTGTTTCTGTGTCAGGTTTTATGATAGTAACATGCATTTTGCTTTTTCTTCAAGATTGCTTTACCTATTTAGTTCCTTTGTGGTTCCATATAAATTTTAGAATTGTTATCTATAGTTCTGTGAATTGCTGTGTTAATAGAGATGGTATTGATCTGTAAATTACTTTAGGTAACATGAACATTTTAATGATAGCTCTCTTCCCAGCCCCTGAACAGGAGATGTCTTTCCAATTCTTTGTGTCCTTTTCAATTTCTTTCATCTGTATTTTACAGTTTTCATTGAATAGAACTTCTCTGTCAGATTGAATATATTAATAGATTTTGTAACTACATGAAATGAGATTGAATTCTTCTTGATAATGCTTTTCCATACTTTGAGGAGATAGAAAGGAAAGTGACTTTTGTATATTAATTTTGTATCCTGCAGATTTGTTCAATATATTTATTACCCCTGTTAGATGTTGACATGGCCTGTGGGTTTTTTATGCATAAGATAATATTATCTGTGCATTGATGATTTAACTTTCTTATTTCTGATTTTGAGGCCTTAGAGTTCCCTGTCCTACAATGCTCTTCCTAGGCCTCCCAGGCCTATGTTGAATTCTATGTGAAATGAGCACCTTTATCATGCACAAGGTCTGAGAAAGCATTAGAGCATTTTCCCTTCCACTGTGGTATTGTTATGTTAAACTTTGTTCCTCCAATATTACTTTATTCAGAAGTTTTCTCACTCATGAAATAATTTTATCATTTTGTCAAAGGACTTTTGTGCCTCTACTGAGATGATCCGTTCTTGGCTTTACATGCTATGTCACATTTATTGATTGGCATATGTTGAGTCGTCTTGAACGCTTGAGATGAATTCTCTAGATGACACTGAATAACCTTTATAATGCTCGGTTGGCTTGTTTTCATTAGCACTGTTATGAGAAATTGGAACTGTGTCATCTTTGTTCACCAAGACTCTGTTGTCTTGTAGCTTTATTTGATTCATGTTCATGCCATGTCCTTGCCTGCTCTGGTCCCAGGGTAATATTAATCACAGAGAATGGGATTGAAAGGATTTCCCACTCCACTTTTTTTGAATAAATTAACAGGATTTGACCTGAGTTCTTTAAATTCTTGATAAAATTCAGCAATAGTGCCATATAACCCTGGGTTTTTCCTTTTGGATAAGAGGTATTTTATTACTGATTCAAATTCCTTATTTGGTATTTTTATGTTTAAGTTTTGTGTCTCTGTATGAACAATCTCAATAGGTTTCATGTGTCCTGTGTATGCAAGAAATTGTCCATTCTTCTATACTTCAAATGGTTGGTCTATATTTGTTTCTTTGTATTCTAGGTGATTTGTATTTCTTCTATTTCAGCCGCAATATCTCTTGTTTGTCCCTGATATTCACTGAGTCTGTACCTACTTTTATTTGTTAATGTATCTATGGATTTTATGACTTGGTTTATGTCTTTGACAAACCATCTTTTCATTTGGTTGATTTTTTTTTTTTTTACAATTTTCAGATAGCTTTTCTTTCTATTCTTTATTCTTTCTACAAACTATGAGTCTGCTTTGTTTTTGTTTCTCTGGTTCCAGAAAGTGCAGTGCTGGAGGACTGATTTGAATCTTTTCACTTTTTGATGCAGGTACTTCTAAATTTTCTAACCCAAAGTATAGATATCAGTTACAATATAACGGCTTTCTAAGAATTAATTTTAATTCTTAGATAAAATAATGACTACTATAAACTCTTTTATGGCCTTTGGAATAGAGCATTGTCTTCATATTAAAGTTTTAGGTAATTATTTAAGTTTTTCTACAGTGGCTTTGTGCGCGTCTCTGCAAAATAACATAAGGAACCTGCTACCTGTTCGGAGCCTGGCAACAGTCCCGCTACTTCAGCACTAGGGGGCAGTATAGGTTCAGATTTTTACTAGTTCCACCATCAGGGCGTGTTGTCACTGTATCAGCACCAGAGTACATTCCAAACTTGGATTTACACCAGATCCACATTTGGAACATTCCTCGGGATTAACTGAAGGAGTATCGAAAAATTACCATACATCCCTACATCCTGTGGCCAAGGTATACTCTATACTCAGATACCTTATCTGCACTCAGAGGCCAGAGGGCAAGCCTCACAGACTTGTTTACTCTGAGCTTCCCCGTAGAGGACCAAGTCCAAGGCCCCCCTCAATGAAGTGATGTTGATCTTCTCCGTCTCCACCCTGGGACAAGTACTCTCTCTGCCTGTGCTTGAGCTAATGGTCCCTGGAGCTGGGGACCATTAGTGTCTGCCCTGTGTTCGCTTCCCTGGTCCTACACTGAAATCCAGGTTCACTTGCTGCCTTTAACCACCAATGTTAAACTTTACTGTGAAGCCCAAACTTCATTGAGGGGTGATGGAAACCATCTGTGGGCTGCTTAGCTGCTGCCAACCTGGATCACACCTTAGATCACAGCCATAGGAGTCTCTAGTCTCCAGGGCACAGCAGCTCATAGTTTAGATGGTGGTGATAGAGGACAGAACCCAGGTTTGTCCTATTGAGATAGAGATTTCTGCCAGGAACAGCACAAGTCTAGAGCATTGCTCTGTGAGCACTAATTCAACAGGACCCCCGGTTCCCACGGTGCTAGGGCTCACTGGGGTGGGCTTAGACCAGAGCTCCACAGTGAAGTCCTGCACTTTCTCCCCTGCCCTGTTCTCCAGCAGGTGGTATCATGCCCTGTGGTAGGTTCTTCCAGATTGGAAGGAGGTTGGTGGAGTCAGTCTACCCACAGTGATTACCTTGTAGTTACATCTTTCTGGATATTAAGGACCACTGAATAAGATCCTGGATGTTTCTCTCTGGCAAAGGTGATATTCTATCATCAAATACTAAGTTCTTTCAAACTCCTTCAACAGAGAATGCACCTTCCCAGATTACCTTCCTGAACCATTCTGAAGTTTATGTTACAGGTTGGGACTCTACAGGTGAATGAAGACAGGAAAAATGAAGAAGAAACAGAATACAAAGATTTTTGTGACTATTTATAGCAAGAACAGAATATTTGTCTCGATTTGGTGATTTGTTCCCTGCTCCCTTTACATTATCAAAGCAAAGACTCCATGCACAGCATGCTCTGGCAGTACCTGCTGGCTAAGAATTGAATTAGCTGAAACCAGGGGAGTTCAATCGAAAGGCCTCAGCAAGGGTACAGCAAGAGGTTCTCAAGGCATTGAGATCAGGAAGAAAAATGCTGCTCTTTGTCAAGGTCTCTCCACAGAAAGAGCTTCAGTGAACTCAACCATTTGTAGAAAATTTTATAGCTATTGTTATTCGAAAAGAAAAGGTTTGGGCGCTATTTAGCCTGAAATTGTAGTCTTGCTTCCTAGAAAACATCCACCACGATAAAATATTTGAGCCTGATTGGATGGAATACATAGTCCCCTAACAAGAGGGAAAAAAACAAGCTCTTCATATTAGTTGGACCAACAGGTAAAAACATGTGACATGAAGAGATGGCACATGACATAAACACACAAAGGGATGGATCTCACACAGATCAAACCACGGTTGTCTCAGTCACTGTAACAGTGCTTAATGCAAAAAATATATTTTAAAGAATCTCATCTTTTATGAAAATCTCCCTTGTTTTAAAAGTATATATTCTTATAGTCAAAGGAGACTCAGTAAAGTCATTATATCAGCTCAGATACTCAGTAAGTTCATTCCTTTCGCTTTCTACTCTGACAGTTGTTTTGTTTGTATATGAAATGGGAAAGAAAGCTGAGCGTGATGGAAGAACTATCTAAAATAATGGGAAATATATAAATATTTGACATTCCCACAAGTTGTTAAATATATCATATGGGCTTACAAAAGACATTCAAAGAGTTCAAGTTAGGAATGAAAGGGGAAGCTAGGAGAAAAAATATACATTGGAAAATGATATTCTCTAACGGTGTGGCTCCCTTGAGAAAAATTTTTTAAAATCTACAGTATTTTGAAAACCACTTTCATCTTCACTCTCCTTAAAAGAAGGATTGGATTGTGGTCATATGTTCAATGGCAATAAGCAAACAAGACGTTCCCTCTCTCACAGCATCTGTTATTTGTGTCACCCTGTCAGAAGTCAGCTTCTCCCATATCAGGCCACAAAAGTTATGCTTTTCTTAACTAAAATGTTGAACAGTCATTATTTGTACTTATTATCCCATAAGTTTTTCAAAACAGGGCTGTGTTACACAGAGAGACAATTTTGTTTGTGTATGTTCTTTTACTTGTTTCTTTACTGCAACCTCATGCTAATTCTTGGTAAAATTTTAAGAAGACTAAGAAGAGACAGAAGCCGTGGCTGCCCTGACCAGGGTGAGCACTGCTGTTTGTTTTCATCTTATTTTGGTTGATGTTCTCCTGTTTGTAGATCACAGTGTAGAATTAGAAATAATTTCAGGAATAGGCTACAGGCATGGGCAATACTAGAATAACTTACTGCAGGAAAAAGTATGACATCTTTGTAGGCAGAATTGTATCTGATTCTATCCCATTAGATTAGATTCTATCTAAGCTACCAAAGCGTCTCTGTGGAAGGTTGTTCCATTGACCGCCTATGCTAAATTGTCTTTGCACAATATAAAAATGAAATTAAAATATTTTAGACTTGATACATTGTGTGAATAATCATCAAAGGGAATAGAGTTATACCACAAACAACATTTTCTTTGTTTTGGGTTCAGTGAGAAATAATAAAAAATAGAAAATCCTGCAAGATGGTATTTTGTGGGAATTTAGAAGAAATATTATTGCACAGGTATTACATAAGTGATAAGGACATATTCACCTATATCCCTTTTACAATATTTCCTGTATTTTATAATAAAAATATCTACATCTATTTACTTATTCTATATTCTTTAGAAGATGTACTGCACTTCTCAATAAACACAAGCACGTTTGTCAGTACTGTGTATAGCAGCACAGTCATACAATTCTTACATTTATACAAATGAATATATTTCTGAAGAATTCATCCATAAAGCAGATTTACATTAGAATCATGCCAGCATTTACCTTTCCACTGTTTGCAGTACAAACTTCAAAGATAAATATTCCCGTGGAAGCCTCCAGATAAATAGCTAAATTATTTTAGCTATTTTAAAGCAAGGACTCTTTAAACAGAGTAATTCTTCTACCTGACAGAGAAGTCATATATACAGGAAATATATTTTTTAAAGTGCCTCCGCATAAAAACTATAAAAAGGCCCCAGTTCCTGTATGTTGGTTGACCTATCTGTCTTTTAATAGCAATTATCAATCACTATTTACTTTTATGTATCATTTTATAAATCTCCTTACAGCAGATTATTACTTGGGAGAGACTGCAGAAATTCAAGTTTTGACCTGGTAAGAGCCCATCTTCCCAAGTGAAAACTCTTTCCATTGCTCTCTCTTCGCTCTCTTTGTCCATCATCTCAAGATGGATCAAAACCTTTAAGTCTCAACTGTGAACTATGGCTGTTTCTCTGATGCCCTTTTGGATTCTGTGACTGTGGTTAGTACAGTAGTTTCTTCATGCGCTGGCCATTTCGCAGTGGTTTTAAGAATTCCCCTAGACCTCTTGATGGGCTCCAGTCTCTTAGTCCTATGGTTTAGGAAAGAAATGTGCTAACTTAGTCTACCATTCACCTCTCTAGAGGTCCTTACTCGCATTCCTGTCTGAATCAGCCCTCTTGGGTGTGTGAGGAAAGCTCTCAGAAGAACTTTAGCATAGTCAGTTCCCTAAGGAAGCCCTAGGGTGAGAAAACTCCCCAGTCCTCACAGAGAGGACCACACACCACTTTCCTGCCATTTCTTCCCTGTAACTTGCTGCCACAATCTTTCTCTCCTCTTAGAAATGTAAAGGGTCAACAAATTCTCACTCAATTGGCAGAACACCTGTCAAGGAGTTAAAATAAAAGTCTGGCTGACCAGAGGAGACAAGAATGGCCTGATCTTTTGACAGCGTCTATTCAGTTACACAGGTGAATCTTACTGAGGAAAATAAGTCACCTCCAAGGAAAACCACCATGAACAGCATAGTGACAAAAATTATGTCTCTTACCAAGAATTGAGTAAACTCAGCCTAGACAATGCTGGGTTTTATCAGAATATATGTAAAAGTAGTTAATCTTTTTGTTCCATCTTTGTGTTTTACCTCTTAAATCAGATGCAGTCATACATTTTGAGTCTATAGACATACAAACATGCATATATTATAACAACATTAGTGATTAAAACAGATACAAATGCATATGCATATTATTATAGATTCATATAAATAAACATACTGACACTTATGGATTATACATATCCATATCAGTTTATGTGTTTTCCTGTAATTCAGGCAACTTGAATATATTTTTCTTTTTGATGGCTACATATAATCTCCATATGATGATATATCTAAAAAATGTTTCATTGATAACAGTATATGTGGGAAAACTCCAAACAGTAGAGTTCCATTTGTCCAGAGACAATTGTGTTCTAGGAGTGATGGAAACATCATTAATTTTTAAAAATATAATAAAAAAGCTGAAACCAAAATTTGAGTTTGGATAAATATATACAAGCTCCTTTTTTTCTGCTCCCACTAGAAAGAATTTATTTGTGGGGATTTCTTTTATTACTTGCAACTTACTAATAATGAAATATTATCTATTTTCTCAATTTATCTTGTCTTGCAAGGTTTCTTTTTACAGGGTGATCAAATTATTGTGTTGGAAAAATAGTGACTGCTAAGAACAAATGACAACCATAGTTTCAAAGTTAAAAGTGACCTGGTCCAATTATTTTTGATTGCACTGCTTTGTGGATGAACAATTATTTTCATCTAAAATCACTATTTATTATGAATTACAAAGGTTTCCATCTACTTTCCCAAAGCCTTTTTCTCTCCATTTCATTGACTTACCTATTAGTTTTTAATACACCCTTGACTACTTTTAACTCTGTTTGAAATCATGTGGCCTATTTGATTCCAAAACACTTGACAGGTGTTCTATTTCCAAAAGTAAGCCAATGCTTAAATTGTGCAGAACAGAAGTGTATTTGAATTTCTATTTACTGTTCAAGATTGTGCTCTTAAGTGAAAGAGGGAATATTTCATATTTTTGCCTGTAGTCAAAGATGCATATATGAATAATAAACCATATATAATAATAAACATATATGAATTTTATTTACCTCTACCCTCTCTCCCGCTTTACAAAAATAGTGCTGTGTTTACTACTGGCCTCAATTCTCTTCTATCAGCAGGGCATTTGGAAAATGAAATTGCCACATAAGTACCCTCTTATAACTCATTTCATCTTTGTTTTAAAAACAGCCACTCTATGCAAAATAAATAACAACAGGTAATGACAGGAAAATTGACTTCTCTCCACTGATTTTCTAAGGTTCTTTTATCTAATGTCTATATTTTTAAAATCTTCTACCACACTAGAAAGCAACATTCAAGCATTAGCCCCTTTCTGCAGTTTAGCATGATTTTTAAATAATTAGAAGAAAATATAGAGTGTGCCAATGAAATGCTGACATGTAATAAAATGTAAGTATTATGTGAGCTATAATTTTCACTGAGGATGATGAGAAAAGGTCAAAGTTAACAAGATTAAATGTCTTATCTTTATTTGACTTCAAGAAGCACATCTATCTTATCCAGCACATTGGAATTTGAGTTTTTTAACTCCTTTAGCTCTCAAATACCAAGAAAAGTTACCAAATGGAATACAAGTAACAAAATACTTCAATAAGCCAATTTATGAGAACAATGGAAAACGGAACATGGAAGATACAATAACAAGTTACTTTGAAAGAGATATATAGGAATTTTAGTAACTTTTGTAGAATGCAAGACTAAACTGAGACTCAAATACATTACAAATCCCTAAACACAAAACACTTTCAGATTAACACTAAGTAGACTTCCAGTTAGTACACACCTGGATGGAAGTTCAGGTCACAGACATGTGAAAATATAATGCTCTCCTCTCATTTGTCTCTTCTTTCCTTAGCATGCAAAGCACAGGGTGCCAAAGTAGCAGACAAATATACAAAACACGAAAAGCATTATTTTCTCATGTAATGCACTGGTTGTGGACATGGTTTGTTGAATAAGAATTACTTCAGCTGTTCAATACCATGTACTAAGGAAATACTGGCATATCTGCCCTCTTTCCAGCTACTCAGAGAATCAATATTTAAAAAGCTATAAAACTAACACTAGCCACGTATGTATGGGTCATTTAAAGAAGCCTATTGCATTTTTTTTTTTTTTTTGCTATTCCCTGGAAACAACCAATAGAGTCAGTAGCTCTAACACTGAGAGACTGCTCAGCGGTGAGCTCCATGAGGGGCAGCAGAGTCAAACTTCCCTATAGTGGAATCTACGTGATTCACTTTTAAATTTGCCTAGAAGAAGATGAACGAATGAACTTTTTCTCCAATTTATATATGTAGGTAATATTTTGTCTATAAAATGTCTATATAAGATTTGGAAAGAATATAATATGAAAATTGACAACAAGAGATTATATGTGAGGGTCACATGACCAGATGCCTCTGTAGTGCTCAGAGAATGAAGACGTCTATATTTATGTTCCTTCCCAGCCACCTTAGAGCTTTCAGGCCATCAGAGGGATAAAATGAGTTCTGCTGAGAATGTTAATCTCTCGAACTCTCCCTCTCTCATCTAATGAACTAATGAAACTCCGTGTCACAGTAACTGTGATGCAGTGTGCACGAACTAACCAGTGTTAGCCTCTGTCACCAAGGATACCTGTTCAGCCACCGTGGAGTGAAGAGAATGCCGACAGCAGACCGATGCAGTCACAGTTCTCTGAGAGAGGAAGGCTCACAACCTCATGGCCTTTTGACTAAACTAGTTCCCTTCTAAACAGAAGCATCAGCTTGCTGTTCTCAGAGGAACAGATCCTTCTCTTGGATACGGATTTGCCTTCCCTCCTCACAACAGTCTTGTTCAAAATCAGCATCCCACTTTGCAGGAAGTAATGCATGGCAATGAGCTCAGACTTCTGGAACAGACTGGCATTATCATGTCTGCCATCACCTTGAAACAGCAGATATGACAGAAAAATGGAATGGCATCTCGAGTATGCAATTATGGGACTGTCTGTTCAGGAATGAAGTGTGGTGCTGGGTCACTTCTACGATAGAAAATGTCTTAAGGCAATCCTGGATAAGAGGCTGGATATCATGCTATACCACAGCCAATATGAGCAAGTCTAAGACACACGCTGTGCAGAGGTCAACAGTTCCTCCCCTCATTGCCCCTAATGACCCTCCAGTGAAGATTTTGCTTCTCATTACTCTCATTACTGCCACTCTGATTCTGCCTGTGGAAGAACACAGTTCGAAAGGGAAAAATATTTCTACCTAGGGGCACAATAATGTTTTCATTAAACTGGAAAATGAAACTACCACCTGTTCATTGTGTGCTCCTCATGTTGGTGAATCAACATGCATAGAAAAGGTTGATTATCTTGATCATTAAGGGGAAATTGGATCGGTACTATCCAATGGAAGTTTTTTGAAAAAAAGTATTTCTGGAATGAAAGCGAACTCTCTTAGTACTTTTATATCCTCTGATGAACCAATAGAAAACTGCAATATGATACAGGCAAGACTAAGAAATGAAATTTGATTCAGATCACTCGGGAATAAATTCTGACTGTCAATAAAGTTCTGGGTCACTTATCAAGCAAGAACTCATGTCTTTCTTGAGATTGTAGGAAAAGATATGATTGTCTAAATTGTACCTTCTCTTGAATTCATACACTGAAGTTTTATATTCTAATGTATTTGGAAATGGATTTGTGAAGAGATATTTAGAATTATATATGTGGTTGGTCCTGAGGGTGGAGCCACTGTGAGAAGAATGGTGGAATTCTAAAAGAAAAAAATAATAAGTTGGGATGACTGTCCACCATGTAGCAACCAAGAGAGAGGTGGACATCTGTCAGCTAGGAGAAGGCTCGACACCAGAGTCTGAGTCAGTGGACACATTGGTCTTGAGTTCTCCGGACTCCACAACTGTGAGAAATACACACTGTGGCTGGAGCCAGCCACTATTTTCCATTTTCTTATGGCAGACTAAGCTGATTAAGACAAGCACACGTGTAACACATACGAAGCAAAAAAGATGCAAATCACTTATGACTTAGGATAAAAAGAGAGGGACATTCATGTGTGCTGAGTGTGATTTTTTTTTTTTTTTTAGGTTTATTTGTTTGTTGTTGTTGCTTGGCGTGAGCCACCACGCCCGGCACTGTGGTATGTGGTACTGGTTGCTGCTGGGCGTGAGTCTCTACACCTAGTATTGTTATGTGGTTACCGGGGATCGAACCCGGGTCTTTGAGCTTGCAAGACAGGCGCTGGAACCACTGAACTAAATCCCTGGCCCATGCTGAGTGTGAATTTAACTCAAGAAGAAATAGTAACTAGTCTTCTTTCCCTCTACATACTACATTGTCCAAGAAGATATATACTTTGGTGTATATATGCATACATACATGAACATACTCATGTAAATGCAGGGAAATATATGTAGCTATGAATAAATATGTAACATTCACATTACATAATACATAGACTACACTTCTATAAACAGCATGTACATGATGTGTACATTTGTGTTGGGTTTGGAAATGTCTTTTAGTCATATTTAAATAAATAAAAGTAAATACAAGCTACCACAGTATTTGAAATAGATAAATAAATACAATTAAAAGGAGTTTTTAACCAGAAAGGCTAATGTATTTGAAATCACTGCTGAATTTATTTTCACATAAAAAGGTATTTGTACTTTAATTAAGAAAATGGAAGAAAGAAAAATAAGTACATGATCATTAATAGAAATTGAAAATATTCTTTAGCATTTATATTGCTTGAAATGACTGGAAATTCTTATAGCAAGTAAACCTTCTAAATGACAAAAAATTAAATCACTCATATTGTTCTATACCACATAAAATAAAATTTTCTGCAAGATTATGGTTGTTATTTATATTGGAATGGTAATTCTAAATTCATGAAAAAAGCAATAAATACAATATGTACTAGCTTTTAATGTTACAAAAAAGCATCACAGATAACTGGACTCATCTAGAAGTCAGTAAAACAAAAATAAAATATTTGATGGTCCATGCAATTCCATTGTAATTTCAAAACTGAATAAAAATCTAAAACTAAACCAAATACTTGCAATTTAAAAAATAAAAATATTAGTTCCCCAAACTAATATAAAGTAGCTTCTCTTTGGAAGTAATGTCTAGTTATTGATAATAAAGTTTAAGAAAAAATGTAGTCCCATATGAGGAAGAAGGAATGGCTAAGATCTTATTGAGGCAAGTAGTGTTGATCAAGGATTTGGAGTTTAACCTAATGGGGATGTCAATTCCCAGAGTTGCACAGAGGTTGCAATTTTCACAATTGCCTTTGGAAATAATTATGTCACTTGCAGTATAGAAAATGGATTGGGGAAGTGTGGAATAAATGAAAACCGAAAGTTTCTACAGTTGTCTAGTTGAAAGATCATGAGGACTTGAGAGAACAAAAATAAGTACAGTGATGTCTTAGTTTTCTTGTTGCTGACACAAAACATCCCACATCCAAAGTTAAAGTGGAAAAGGTTTATTTAGCTTACAGTTTGGAGAGGAGTTCAGCACATGATTGCTTGGCTTCATTACAGGGGGCAGGCAGACAGTCATTCAAAGGTGAAAGAATTCATGGTAGCAAAGTAACAAGCTCCCACCACATTTCTTTCCATCACTTACATCTTTTCCATGTTACTTAGAGGGGGCAGCACTCCCCCCCTAGTGCTATTGCCCTTGACCTTAGAATGGCACCGTGAATCAATCCCAGAGTCATATAATCTAGGTCCAGTCACCCCTGAAAAATCCACACCTGCAGCTTCATAAGGCTTTGAGGGACATCAAGGCACAAGCCATAACACCTAAGAAATTGTTTATAGGTAAAATCAACATGATTTGGGGTCTGATGTGATATAAGGAGGGCAAACAATGTTAAAGCTGATCTCCTAAATTCTGATGTGTAAAAATGGACAAGTGATGACGTCACTGATATCTCTGAGATGTTACTCAGCCATATTTCAGCGAAAAGGAGCACGATGCGAGAGGCTTTCCCTTAGCAGTCCCCTGGTGTGAGAGGAATAACAACACTAATTGGCAGAGCAGAGAGACTGCTGAGTGAATCCAATATCAGACAGAGTGGGTTGGAATTGGATTTGAAATAGTGCAGTGCAAATATAAAGTAAATATCTGGCAAAATAAAACAACCAAGAGTGTTTGGAAAAAGAGGATTTTATATAAAATAATCACAGTACAGCCCTCCCCACTTGCTAGGTGTCTATGTCACAGTGTCACTGCTGTGGCCCCACACTCCTCCAATTTCACTTTTTCAATCTCATGTGTTTCCTTAATGTCACACCACCCACCCCTATTCCACTGACTTCACTACTCTACTAGTGAAAGACCCAACTCAATAAACCAGACTCTGAGTTTCCATTCCAGCTACTCCCAGAGGTCCTGCCCAGAGCCCCCAGTATAGGCTGGCTGTGCAATTTACCACCACCATTGTTCACCAAATCACAAACTCCATTAATCTATGTAAAATATGAAAAGAAAAAGTATAGTACTGTACCAATAAAGATTTCAATAAAGAAAAATAAAACATAAAAAAAATCCAGAATAATTTATTTTTGTGATTTAGAGCTAGACTATCCCACAAGACTTATGTGCTTAGAGATGAGACAGTGGAGCCTTATTTGGTCTTGGGGGTGTCATAAACAGCAGTGGGTTAATCAACTGATATAGTCATAGTTGATTGTGTCCTTCCGAGGGCAGATCTGACAGGATGAGGCAGGTCATTGAGAGTGTGACTGGGAAGCTTATGTCCCTCCTTCCAAGTTTATTTCCTAAGCTCCCTGCTTCCTGGCGACCATGAGGTGAGGGGCGTCCCTCTACCCCGGTCCTTTATGATGCTCCTGCTGCAGTTAAACCAGTGGGCCATGGCTGAAACTTTTGCAAATGTGCATCCAAATAAACTTTTCCTCCTTTAAATTGCTAGGTAGTGTGTTTCAAAGACAAAAAATGAATACATTAGTGGATGTAGAATGAAATGACCTTTTCCTTTCTATACAAGAATAATCTAAAAATATGCACATTTCAAAGTGTATAATTGGATAAAATATTCACCTAGTAAAGCTGGCCACATCGCTAGAACTGAGATAAAGAAAAATCTTACTGATATTTTAAGACATTTGAATCAAGTCTAAATGATAAAAGATATAGATTAATTTTCCCTGTTTTGGAAGTTTATATTGTGCACTGGGCACTGCTTTGCTACTGATGTAAAGAAAAATGATTAATATATAATGAAAGTTTTAATATTTTCAATGTCATTTCATTAAAGAAGTGCCTTTGGAAAAAAATAAGTTTATGTATAAGAGTCAGAAGTAAAAATAAAACTTATTATACAGATTGCACCAGAAGAAGTAATTATGCTTTAAAAAAAAAAGAAAGAAACAAGGAGAATCTATGCACATGTAAAAATGTTATTATCATGGAAAATGGGGTGGTGAGAGAAATCTCTTCTGGAGCAATTTTTTTTCAATAAAGGAGCCACTGTTTGCTAAATGTGGGGCAAATCTGGAAGTGTTTTGATTTCTAAAGTTTACAGAAAATGTAGACAATATTACATGATTTGGGCAGAAAAGGCGACAAGATGTTGATCAGATAAAACAGATCAGCAGGCAGTTCTGAAAATATGTTTGAAATTGGTAATACATTTTAGGAAGTACACCATTTTTATAAAACAGATCTTAAAAATTAAATGGTAGGACCAGGATTTTAGCTCAGTGGTTGCAGCACCTGCCTTGCAAGCACAAGATCCCTGGTTTGATCCCCAGTAATATCACACACAACAATGTCAGATGTGGTGACTCACACCCACCAGCAATCAGTACCACATACCAGAAGGCTGGGCATGGTGGTTTATGCCTGTATTCCCAGAACTCAGGAGGCAGAAGCAGGAGGATTGCTGTGAGTTCAAGGCTGTTCTCAGGGCCATCCTTAACTCCAAAAGTGAGACCCTGTCTCAAAAATAATTTTTTAACAAATGGTAAAGACACAGGACCTCTTTGTGGACACAACTCTGTATATTCTCAGTGGTCTTTCTGTTAATATGAAATATGACTTTCTTAAAAGAGTTCATTGTGGGGATTGTATTCTTCTATTGTCTAAAAAGGAAAGTAACAAACTGAGCCTCTACTCATACGTTTAATCTCTATTTTCACGAAGTGTGGAGTCCAGCCAAAAGGAAGTTATAGACACCAAACCAAAGCTATAATTTAGCGAAATGATTAAAGGGTCCTTGCAGAATCCTCAAAATGATACACCTGGGAGATGAGCTCATAGTAGAAGTAAGGAGAAATTTCTCTGAGGTAGTAAATTTTAAAATCATGGGTGAGTAAATGTCATCATAAAATGTAGAAGAATAAGTAAAGAGAGAAGAAAAAGGTAAGAAGAATATGATGGTGAGGGCTCTATTTCAGGAAATGCTTAAGGCTTTAGAACAACCCAAGAAGTATCCTGAAACTCATGCTTGTTAGGAAACCACCTGAGAAATGACAAATGATGTGTGGGGCGAAGATTCAACAAGTAACGTGGATTTGAAGTCATGGTCTCACTATGGGACATGAGGAATGATGGTGTCACTGCCACGAAGCGTGAAGCTTGAGAATCAGAAGACAATTCTGGAGCTTGTTGTGAAGATGAAGTGAGGGACTCTGCGCACAGATTGGACTCATGGTTTCCTGATCTGGGACAGTGAGTAAGTGCATTCGGAAAAGTAGGTTTCAGAACAGGTCATGTGAGTTCAGCACTGGATGTGTTGGTTTTCTGTATGCTTGAATACTGGTGTAGTAGAGAATAAACACTTGGTCCTGGAGAGGAAATGTTCAAATGTGTGACGTATTCTCCTTTTACTGATATACTAGTGAATCCTGGCAATGATCCTTTATGGTTGGCTCAAAAGAGAAACTCTGATGATGAAAATCCTCCATTTCATGACCTGTGGGACCAATGCTAGAAAAGTCAGACACGATATGAAACTGTAGCAATCATATCATTTTGCAAAATATAGCTGCTAGCACATGAAATGTAACACTCCTCCTCCTCTACCCCCAAATCGGTCAGCTTTACAGTTGAAATTTCAGATTTAAAATTAGATGGATTCTATTTGCATTACTGTGCTCTGAAGCTCTCCCAAAGCCTACAGAACTAATGATTGATCAAATTTCAAGTCCTGATTTATGATAACCAATTGTCCTAAAGAATGCACTTTAACAGAATAATATTCTAAAAAGATAGAAAACCAGTAGTCCTAGGTAGCTAAAAGAAGTGCAAAATCTATATTGTTAAGTCAAGTAGATTTTTTTCCATACCTAAAATCATCTATTTTGCCATAAGGTTCATGACTAGAGGAAGCTGACCTAAATATTTCCTTCTGATTTACTTTGGTTTCATGATAAAACAATGCTCTCATTTTTTTTTTATTATGAACAGATATAGTTCCCTTGTGACATGAACCAAATGCTCTACAGGAAGCACAACCTTGAAGCAAGTGCCAGTTTGAAGGGCACTAGTTGAAACTTTGGAGAACAAAAGCACATAAGGCAACAAGCTAGGGAGATCATGTCTGCCATTTCTTTTTATTGCTAAAATAAAGTAAGGAAACAGAGAGATATAAAATGGAACTAGCACCTAAACTTAGAAAGATATAAGCCATAAAAGTGGTTGGTGTTTCAGAAAATTAGTATAAACAAATAAACTATTGTCAAAGCAACGAGTTCTTGGGAGGATATCATAAACTTCCTCAAATATAATGAGTGAAATTTTAATTTGCAAAACAAACAGCTAGACTATAGCTTTGTTGTCATAATTTTAGGAATTTATCTGAAGAAAAATTTGAAGTCAGGTGCTGCCTAGGTTTTCAGGGAATGGTAAATAAATGTGCTACTCATGTTTTCATTTGTTCTTTAATTTCCTTTGATACATTTTGTTGATGTATTTTTCTTCTATTATTTTGTAATGTGTCTGGCTTGATATTTTCTTCTTTCTCACTCATGCAAATATATGCTTATCAGATATACATGTGTTTCCAAATAATACAAGCATTGACTTTTAAAAAGGTGTTTCTATTTTTATTTTTTTTGCATCTAGATTTATATGCCAATATTGCCTATATTTACTGCCTCCTGAAAATTAGAAATAAATGCACATATATTTTTTTCTGCTGTTGTGAAATGTAACTACCATCATGAACTTACAGTTTAAAAGCTTTGCTTCTATTTTATGTGTTATGCAAAATGTCATCATGGTAACATAAAGAGAAAGCTTCACAATGATCCTCAGGCTCACTTATCTGAGAGGAAATAATATATATATCATTCAACACTAACTTACTGGATGCCAGTATTAATATATTTTATTTCAGCAGAGATAATTTTATTCTGATTCTGTTTTAATTTCATATTTGTGAATAAGTTGATCATTTTTCTAGAACTACTTACAAGATAGACTACCTTGCAAACTTGAATTTGATATGTTTGACAAAGTATGAATCTATATAATTCTTAAAGAAATACATAAGTCTTTTAACATACCAAATATATATCCCTATGTCAATTAACTAATTTAAATTTTGGAAAAACTAAACTAATTTTTATAGATGAGTAACTTTCACACTTCGTTGAATGTCATACACAGGACCATGTGCTTAACAAAACAAAGCCAGTATTCAGATACAAGCAAACAGGCCCCTGACTTAAAGTGTTTACCATTACGCATAGAATTTTCATTTATGTGACAATAAACCTATTAGAATGACATGCCCAGCCTATAGAAGATTATATCTTTTATACTTGAGTATATGTATTGGAACAACAAACAGATTGGGCCTCTTGAACAGTGTTCAGGGGTGGGTATGAATCAAAAATATGAGACATTTGCTGTGAAATACTTCTCCGAATGACATTTAAGACTTGGGATAAAAGGAAAGACACCATCTCCGGGCACAAGAGTATTTCAAATTGTAAGAACATTGTACAAAATCATTCAACATTGTTGCTACTTGGGAGGAAATGGATGGTATTTGAGAAACTAAAGGAAACACCCTAGGATTATAACTTAGTGGTAAAATGAATAGGTAACCAGTCTAATGTAAAAGGTAAGAAGTACCTGTAAGCCAACTATGCATGTTTTACAATGCAATGAGAAGCCTCTGATGAGCCGTAGCCTTTGAATTATGGTTAATTCTCACAACAGTTTCCCCTCTCAATCTAATCTCACAAAATCTTTCTGAAATGATACAAAAAGATTCAACAATGAATTAAAGCACAAAGACAACATCAATGGGAGGGAAACCGAAACAATCCAGATACTTCAATGAGTATTCTTGAAACAACAGATTTAGCCACAGTAAACTTGAAAAAATCAGAAGAATAAACCTAATTAGCCCATTAGAATTTAAAAGATAATTTCAAAGATTTTAGCATATACCATGTTGAAAGATGTCATCAGACAAAAGAAACTTTTGATTAACTAACATAATGGAGGGGCCTCCCCTCCTTCACTGCCCAAGAGACGACAATTTTGTTTCTTATTTAAGTTTATTCACAAAAATTTTGATATAATAAAAATAAAATTGGAAGCAAATAATACTAATTAAATGTGAAATTGAAGAAATTGAAAGAAGTGATGAGGTGAGATTACAGTTGAGGGTCAAATAGAAAAAGAAGAACAAAATGAAAGTAATTGGTATACAGGAAGGGAAGGATCAGAAAACGATAGGGTAAGACCCAGAGAACTCAAATCCAGTTAACATGATTTCATGAAGTACGGAACAGAATAAGAAAGAGGGGGAAATCATTCTATAAACAGAATGCCCAGAAATAAAGCAAAGGAAACCAAGTTTGTTCCTAATCCAAAATACATCGACAATAATTATATAACACCAAATGTATTTAGAATCAAAATGACATTGAAATTCTGGTTTCTGCTCCATCATAAAGAAATAAAGAACTGAATCTGTAGAGTAGTTTGGGAAGTATAGCCATTTTTATGATATTGGTTCTTCTACCCAGGAGCAAGGTATGTCTTTCCATTTTTTGATATCATCTTCTATCTCCTTTTTCAGAGTGCTATAGTTTTCAGAGTAGAGGTCTTTCACCTCTTTTGTTAGATTGATTCCTAGGTATTTTATTTTTGGGGGTGCTATTGTGAAAGGGACTGACTTCTCAATTTCTATCTCAGTGGGTCTACTATTTGTGTATACAAAGGCTATTGATTTTTGAACATTAACTTTGTATCCAGCTATGCGACTAAATTTGGCGATTAGGTCCAGCAGTTTTTTAATTGAGTTTTTAGGATCCTCTAGATAGAGTACCATGTCATCAACAAATAATGACAACTTAACTTCTTTCTTTCCTATCTTTACTCTCTTTATTTCTTTCTCTTGCCTAATTTCTGTGGCTAATATTTTCAGAACTATATTGAACAGAAGTGGTGAGAGAGGACACCCTTGTCTTGCTCCTGATCTTAGCATGAAAGGTTTCAGTTTTTGACCATTTAGTATGATTCTGGCTCATGATTTCCCATAGATAGGTGTGAATGTAAACTCATACAACCTCTGTGAAGATCAATGTGAAGATTCCTCAAAAAACTAGGATTGGAGGTCCCATTTGACCCAGCCATTGCTCTGCTAGGTATATACACAAAGGAATTAAAAGTGTCATTTCACAGCAACATATGTACACCCATGTTTATAGCAGCTCAGTTTGTGATTGCTAAGTCTTGGAAACAACCCAAATGTCCATCAACTGGAGACTGGATAAAGAATATGTGGTTCTTTTATAGACTGGAGTATGACTCTGCCAATAAAAATGATAAGACTGGGTCATTCATACTCAAATGGATGTACCTTGAGGATGTCCTCATAAGTGAAATAAACAGGTCACAGATGTGTAAATATTGTATCTTTTCTCTGGTATGAGAAAATGAAGTTGTAAATGAGTTGTAGTATTTATAGTTGATATTGTGAAGTAGAAAATATTTAAAAGGAAAGAGTGTAAGAGTAAATAACGAAGAGAAAATGAATGTAATAATAAAAAAAAAGAAAACAAAGATTGTGTATATCAGGGTTGGGGGGATGAAGGGCAAGGGGTGGAAAGAGAAAAAATGAGAATCAAGTTATGTCATATTCTGGCAAAAATTCTTAATATTGAGTGCAATTATGATGTGTATTCATAAAGTACCAATAAAGATAGTTTAAAAAAAAGAAATAAAGAATTGTTATTCCATTCTAACATCAAATAAAACACTGCAGTAACCAAAAAATGAACAGCTCTTAAGGTTATCAGAGGAATTTTTTCTTTTCCCACAGCCCAACCAGTATTTATCATTGACTGATTTCATGATAGCAGTCATTATTTCTGGAGTGGGATAAAATCTTAGTGCTGTTGGTATCTGCATCTCTCAGATGATCACTGAAGAACATTTCTCCACTGTTGGAGGGAATGTAAACTGGTGTAGCCACTGTGGAAATCAGTGTGGAGATTCCTCATAAAACTAATATTAGAGGTTCTATTTGAACCTGCTATGCTGGGTATATATATAAAAGAATTAAAAGCATTATGCCATAGCCACACATAAACACTTATGTTTATAGTGGCACAGTTTGTAATAGCTAAATTTTGGAAACAGCCCAAAAGCCTACTGAAGATGTGTTTTTTATAAAGTGAAAGGGTATACAGCCATAAAGAAAAATAAATTTGAGACATTTGTAGGTAAATGGATGCAACGTGAGGCCATACTCATAAGTAAAATAAATAAGCACACATGTGTAAATAATGTATTATTTCCTCTAGTGTGAGAAACTGAAGGTATAAATGAGGTTCAAATGTACATAAGCATTATGAAATAGGAAGGAAATGTTCCAAGGGGGGAGGGGATAGTGGAGAAAGACAGGGAAAAGCAAAGAAGGGAAAGAAAAATTTCGCAGGAAAAAATGGGAACAAAGCTTTTGTTTATCAGAGGTGGAGGGGTTTGAGGGAGGGCAGAAGAAGGGGTAAAATATGAATCAAGATACATCATTTAGATATATAATGTAGAAATCCTCAATAAGTGATCATAATGTTTACATAAAATGTGCCAATAAACTCAGTTTCAGAAAAGGAAATAAAGAAGGTGTCAGAGGTCAGACCTTGTCTCCAAGCTGGAGAGGCCTACATGCAACAGCAAAGCTTCCCCTCTAGACAGAATATGCCTCAAGAGAAACTCACTACTAAGTAGGAAAACTTGAATGGTAGCTAATGAATGAATTAGTGGAGGCTCAGCATACCAGTTTAAGAGTTGAAGTCTCTAAGCAACTCAGTCTACACTTTTCTGAGTTTTACCCTCAGAAATTTGTCCAAGGTTCTCATGATGAGTACTGGAGAACAGAGAAATATCTTCTCATTTATCTGTGAAAGAGAGAGGGAGAGAGAGAGAGAGAGAGAGAGAAAGAGAGAGAGAGAGAGAGAGAGAGAGAGAGAGCAATGGAGAGAGAGAATAAGAGAGAGAGAACCATTTTGAAAATTAACCAGAGTATCTGATTCTTCTTTACAAGTTTGCCCTCAGGATACAGTAATGAAGGGCTGGCCTCTTGATGTTGTCTCATGCGAACAGACCAGACAGAAGGAAAATAGGCAAATGCAGCCCACTCCACTCATTCCATCCTGATGGATGGAGGAGTAAACAGAGAAATACCATGAAATTCTCAGCCCAGAAGCACTGGTCCCCTAAAACACTGAGATCGCATCACAGGATCACAGAATTCTTCCCCTCCCCCCAAAGAATGCTATGTTACCAACGGTCTGCTTATCTCAGAAAATTTTAGTCAGTGCATCAAGTTCAGTTAGTCAAATGGAATTACAAAACTCAATCAAAGGCTTAGAAGTGTTTGAAGGAGGGCCGGGGAGTTAGCTCAGTGGTTCCGGCGCCTGTCTTGCAAGCGCAAGGGCCCGGGTTCGATTCCCCGGAAACCACATAACAATACTGGGTGTGGAGACTCACGCCCAGCAGCAACCAGTACCACGTACCACAGTGCCGGGCGTGGTGGCTCACGCCTGTAATCCCAGCACTCAGGAGGCAGAGGCAGGAGGATTGTGACGTGAGTTGGAGGCTGAGCTCAGGGCCAGCCTGAACCACAAAGCGAGACTCTGTCTCAAAAAACCTAAAAAAAAAAAAAAAAAAAAAAAAGTGTTTGAAGGAGCAGAGAAAGTAGTACTATTAGATATGAAAAAATACTCAGTCCAGTGATCTAAGACAACTATGAGCAAGGTCCTAAAGTCTATACCAGATGCCAAGGAAAAATACACTAGAACATACCAGCAAGTCAGAGATGAAAATTCTAAGGAAAAGTATCCTAAAAATCAAACATGCTGCAAGAGAAATGAAAAATACTGTTGGCAGACATGTAGACATTGAACATCAAGTGGAGGAGAATCAGAGGGTTAATGGACATTTTTAACATAAGAAGCAAAACTAAGCTAAAGCAGACAAAAAACAACAAAGCAGTCTAATAAAAATAAACAAAATAAAACTTTGAGGATCTATGGGACATCTTCAAAGGTATAAACAGATCTGTAATGCAAATTCAATAACAATAAAAAAGAAAGGGTTAAAATAAATATTTGACACAATATTAACAGATTTTCCCCCAAATTTGAGTTGAATACTAAATCATAGATCTGGTACACTCAAAAACACTGAATGGAAAAAAAATACCAAGCAACTACATCTCAGCAATTCATTTTCAAGTTACTGAAAATTAAAGATGAAAAAGAAAACCCTGAAAGGAGCCAGCAATACTGAAGAGCAAAAGACTGAATTACACTTGATTTCTCCGAAACTGTGCAAGCAAGATCAGAGTTGAGTGAAATATTTAATATGGTAAAGGTAAATGAATATTATCATATAGTTCTATAACTTCAGTCCAGATAAGTGATCTTACGTTACATGAAATTATCCTTCGCAAATAAAGGAAAATTAAAGTTTTCCAACCCAACATTGAGACAACATAATGCCACTAATCCTATCCTGAAGTAATGTTAAAACATCTTCCTTTAGAGAGAAGGAAAATAAGAAAGATCAGAAAGCAGATTTACATAAAGGAAGGCGCGATATGAAAGGAAGTAAATATTTTTAAAACTTAATTTTTCTTATGTGTCACTTATGGAAAATAAGTTTGTTGCAGATGACAGACAAGACTGTTTATTACGTACACTTAGGAAGTGAAAAGAATGGCAGTACTCACCAAAGGATAGAGAGGAAAATTAAGATTATCTTGTTACCACAAGGCGCTCATGTTACTCATAAAGTGATGCGAGAATAATTTGAAAATGGACTTGGATTAGTTGTAAATATATATTGCAAACCCTGGAGCAACCGCAAAATTGTGAACTAAAAATATAACCAATAATAAAATACAGAAAATGAAATCATAAAATACTCAAAGCCACAAAACACACAAAAAAGAGGAAAAGATTAAAATCAGGAACAAATCATACAGGCTTCTATGTCAACTTTCTTTAAAGATGTCGGCAGTAAGTGCTTATTAAAAGCCAAGGCTTATTTTGTCTCAGGTTTGGAGATTTGAGTCCATGACGACTTCTCTTTGGCTTTGGGCCTGTGGTGGCTCCATACATCAAGATGGAGGCCATGACTAGGAAGACTGGCCAATGTCACAGCAAGAGACCCTACGATCTCCATACTCTCATTAAAGGCATACCTCATAGGATCTACACCTGCCCAGGAACTCCATCTTTTAACGATTTCCATTATTTTCTAGAAGTGTCTTTAATGTAAAAAGACTTTAATGTAAAAGTCTAGAGTGGGGGAATTCTGAACCCAAAGAAGATGAGCAACAAATAGAATACAAGAACAAATATAATAACTATTTATTCAATTATCATAATACCTATATTGAATTCCTATGAGCATCAATTACATGAGAAATCATTTAACACATTACTAAGTATATCCATGAAATGACTCAGTTCAGAATGAATCATGAGATATGACCTAATTATATGTTGTCTGCATAAAATTTTAATTGCACAGATAGACAATGAATTCAAGCAAACAGATGGAAAAAATATATACCATGCTAATACTAATGAAAAGCAAATAGAAGTGACTATATTACCTCCAAACACAGTAGAGTTCAGACTAGGAAAAAATATTAGAGATAAAATAAGGCACTACACAGTAATAAAGGGGCAGGTCTTTTATTCATCATAATAATTCTTAAAGCATACAATATGTGCCTAAAAACAAAGGATCCAACAGTGGACAAAAATGCGAAATATCTATAAGAAGTAGATGAATCTATTATTATACTTGGAGATTTCAACACCCATTTTTCAGAAATAGACCCACTGAACAAAAACTCAGTACGGAACTAATTTTAATCAGCAATACAGTCAATAATCAGGGAAAAATAAACATCTTTTTATTACTTTATCCTTATAGAAGTAATTTCTTTTGTTTTTCAAATGCCTTCCATGGTATTTTGATATTGAATGATTTTGTATACTAATTTACATGAAATTCTCCTGTAACCTCTCTTAGAAGAAATGGTCATTCTCTTTTTTGTTGCAGACCAAAGTGGCATTCTATTTCAGAAATGTTTCATGGTAAGCACCCAATCTATTTGATTCACTTTCTACCACAAAACACTATAGTTAATACTCAATTTGTTCATTGGTCCAGCCTATGCTCATTAAGAAGAAAACAATATTTTAAAGTTGACCAGGCCTCACATTTCAATGGTGTGATGGTGAATTGTTATGGCACTTTGAATTGAGAATAAAAACCGCAGCATATTTGAAAAGCACATTCTGGGTGTGTCTGCAGATGCCCGAAATGTTGGCAGCTCACTGAGTGGTGAAGAATCATTCTGATTATAAGTAACACCAAACAAGGGACTTCTAGCCTAGAAGGAATACAAAGGGAAAGAAGAAGGGAGTGTGCCAGTTATGAAGAGTTCCAGGCTTCCTTGGTGGATGAGTGCCTTGTGCCGTCAGACTCACAGGATACTAGAACTGAACTGAAAAAGTTCTAAATATGTTTCCTTCTTCTGTTCTCTACATTTCATTGTATAAACCTACCTAGTAAATCCCCTCACATAATTATACACATATATGTGTATATATATATGTCTTCTATAATTTTACATATATGTATATATACATATATATATATATATATATGTATATATATATGTGTGTCTTTTATAGATGGGAACATTGATACAAATAGGTATGTTTGTTTTTAATATAAACTACAAGCCAATATAGAGTGTTCACTGTAAACATAACAGTTGAGGACAGACCCCATTTCCTCTTTGCATGACAAGGCCAACTCCAATTCCCAAATTCTAGGACCACAGTATATTAATAGAATGAAATTATGTTTTTCTATTTAATTGCACAGTGATTATGTGGTTTTATGAAGGTAGTCAAAGCTGTTTATGGCAATAAACTGGGGAAAGAACTGGGCACAAGTCAAAGCACTTCCCTGCTGAACCTAGCAGACTAAAACACCTCTTCGTGTTGAAGCTGAAGAGGGTGGATCAAAGATGACTAAGAGTTTTCAGGTATTCTGATGGAGAGACAATAAATACCACACAATAATTAAGAAATCATTTCCACACTTGTAACATGAGGTGATGGTAATAAAAGTCAATTCCTACAGTTTCTGTGAGTATCTAAAGAATACGTAAAGTTCTTTGCATGGTGCTTTATTTACTGCCCTTTAATTTCCCTAATTTTCCTTGAGTCTTTTTTTAAGACCCAAGACAAGAAGGCATGTTAGGCAACCCATTGTCTGACTATTCAGAGTGACCAAACTGAAAACAAGTTTGGGCAAACTCTAAACTGGACACCCTAGGGGGAAAAACACACAACTCAACTCAGTTCTTTCATCTCTATGCTGTCAAGTTATGTTTTCATTAAAAAACAGAAACAAAACTGCTTCACCTACCATATCTCCTCAGTGTGTGGTGACATTTGGGACATAACCTGGGATAGCATAGGTTTTAGTGACTTGGGAACAGAAAAGGAGATTGTGTTATGCCTCCTAGATCATTTAATAGAATATAATACAGCCTGGATGGAAAACTTCCCAGGCCTAGAATCTGA
The DNA here is from genome assembly GCA_004026965.1 of Petromus typicus. Lineage (NCBI taxonomy): Eukaryota > Metazoa > Chordata > Mammalia > Rodentia > Petromuridae > Petromus > Petromus typicus. Next base: position 94,180 of record PVIR01001340.1, on the reverse strand, counting down.
TAGCAGCGATGTTTTTCACCTCTCTTTTGTAAGACAGAAAAGAAGCACTGACTCAGGTTTCACTTTCATTTCATTACAGTGTCTTCTATGTTGCCTTCCCTGTCTGCTAAAATATCATGCCTCTTCCAACTTGCAGATAAAAAATTATCAGGTTCTCAAGAGTTTTTAACTTAAGAGACTTAAACTAGGGAAAATGGCAAGCTTAGAATTTGGAATTAGAAATCCAGATCTCATTTTGTTCTGCTTTACCCTCTGTGAGCAATATTGATTTTTAGTGTTGTGCCATCGTATGTGAAGCAGAATGAATCAGGCCCCTTGGATCACTGAGGGTTTCATTTTGTGCTGCAGATAAGCTAGGCATTCAGGACCTGTTTCATGGTAGGGTTATCGTGTCTCGTCTCCTTGGGTATTGATTGACTTATCGTCCTGCTGTTGACTTCCTTAAGTGCATTTAATTTGCACAACAGAAATTTTCCAGTTAAGTAAATACTATAAATACCTTTCTATAGGGGCTCCCTGTGTATCTATTATCTTTCAACTGCATCAAAAACTATTTTGGAACTAACACTATGTTCTCCAATCTGTTACTGTTCATACCATTTGATTTGAATGTCATGTTCAATTAGTGTCTATTGATTGTCAGTAGAAAGATCATAAAATGAAGAGTACCCCTTTCAGAGCCAGACTAATGGAATCAAAATGAGAAAGGATTCAAATATATGCTCTATACATTGAGTCTTTAAATCGTATTTACAATCAAAGGGATGGAATTCTTAATAGTTTATTATTTCAATGCAGACTGAAGACAGATGCAAGTGAAATATATAGTAAATTTAATTTAATTTCCAGTCATTTTCAAGTAGTTTTCATACTAGTACTAAACATATGATCATATCTAATAATGGGAAAAAATTTCTCCTACTCTCTTTTTCATATGTTCAACTCATATCTTTTCTTCAGCCTGGACTCAGGTCACAGGCATCACTATGTGTGCTTTTTGTACAGTGGAAAGTGATTCTTGTCTGCTTTGAATCACCACTCCATTTCTAAAACTTATTCTACTTCAGTCATGAAACTCTTCATCATTATTCTAACTTCCAGGTTCTTTCTTAGAGGATATTGACCTATGTTAACTGGAGTGTTGTTCAGAAAGTAAGTGATATTCTAAAAATAATAGATCCATTAAACTGATTTAATTTTGAAAAGTTTTACTAACTACTCATTGTACTTAAGCCATTTTGTTAAAAGAAAAAAAGTATTAGAAAATAAGTGCAAAAAAGCAAGACAACAGGACAGAGAGGATAGACGGGGTCTTTCTTACAACAGTAGAGACAAATGGTAGTATAATAAATAGATAATACAGAGAAGGTTATACCAGGAAAGAACAATAGCAGGGTCACTACAATTTGTGTGAAGTTGATGACTTACTGTAAAGCAATTAATGTGAGATTGGAATTGATTTTTACCATCCTACCACTTCCCTTATGAGTCAATCAAATGAACTTCTTGCATGCTACCACTTTAGTGATGAAATTATACTTTGATAATTTTGGAGGTCTCACCAAATGATCCTAGGGAGAACTAAACTTTGTTATCTGAACTAGTTGCCACATTAATCATCGAAACCCAAAGCATTTGTTATTGCTGCTTGAAGGAGAAACAAAACAGAGCAATAGGAATTTTCTTTCAGTGATTTGGTTTTACCTCAAGCCCAGGCACATATATTTACTTATTTACTTTTTCATTTATTCATTTATAGAATTTTATTTATTGTTAGTAACTAAGTCATTTGCTTTAGTTATATTTTTGTTTGGGTTGTGTTTCGGACCACAGCCAAGGTCAAGGATTGCTGTTGCCAAAATGTTGAAGACTAGTCTGACTGCTCATTTGACAGCACAGTCTTTGTATTTCAAGTCTGGTTTGCAAACAGATGACAATTATTCCCCAAGGATAAAAGCAGCACAGGGGAACTGAGCTTAATGATGTGACTCAGCCATTGTCTCTTTTAGGATGTTTGAGACTTGTTCTCTGTGAGAGAGAACAGAGATTGTAGTTTGATATTCTCTTTAACAAGAATAAAAACATTAAGACAATATTTTATATTTAATGTAAAAGAGAAGAGAGCTCTGCATTTGAAAAGTTAACTTGTATATTTGCATAGGTTAGCTAATATACATATATAATACCTGTGTTTCCACTTTGAACACGTGGCTGATGGTACAGCAATAAAGTTGCACATTTTCTGCTTGTCTGAGTAAAGTATTTGAGAGGAATCTTGGCCTATCCCTCTCTGAGCATAAAATATTGCTACCTCAGCAGGGCAAATATTATAAATAAATATTTTGAAAGCCAAAAAGCTGCATTCTGATTAGTTTGTGAAAGTTATATTCTCAAAATTTCCAGGAAATATAACACTTACATATTTAAGAAAAATATCTTCTAATTTGAATTTGTAGTCAATAAACATGTATGTATATATGTTCCTATACACTTCATTATGGTAAAAAAAAGTTACTCATATCACATTTTTATGAAATTTTGCATATTAAACAATATATTTTCACTCTGTCATCATTATAAATGCAAATAAAAATTGAGCTGTGTGAAGTAAGAGTTCAGGTTTTGTCCCTTGTTGAATGAAAACTTGCTGTCGACTATTGCATTTTTAATAGTATTGTTTCCTTTACAAACTACCTTAGAAAGCAGATATTCTGCATTTCACCACAATGGAACTGGAGGCTTTGCACTGTTTTGTCATGTTCTTAATTAAGGCAAATAACTGACAACAGAATCCCATTTTTGAAAAAAGTTAATTAGGGTAAAATTGAAATATTTTCAGTCTTTATAGAGAAATTTTATTGCCATTTTTTTAAATTAACACATGCCCAATGTCAAATAGGAATCATCACAAAAGTTATGATCATTTTCAGTCAATGAATAATTGTTCAAAAATTTTGATTTTATGTTTTCATCACATGACCACCTCAGCATAGTTTTAAAAATTATGACACAAGAATTATTTTAATTTCAATCCATATTTATATGAGAGTTGTGATATAAATCACTTACCACACAATTCACAATTTTTAAAGGCACACTTCAAGATTTTCTAATGTGCCCATATAATTCTAATTCTGAGTGCATTCATTTTAGAGGATTGTCATTCTTCCAAAACCTCACGGCCATTTGTTGTTGGGGAGAAATCAGAGCATAAATACAGAGATTAAATGACTGCAGGGAACATCCTGGGTTCAGTCCCCAGAGCCACAAACAAAAAAATCTTGCTCAAACATGGATCTTACAATTCTATCATCTTATAAATGTTTCTACCTTTCCCAACATTTATCCCACATGACTACATGCTTTCAACAATGATTTTTATATTCCATGTGTCCCTTGACCTATACAAATGCACAGCACAATTTTAGAGCTCTTCTAAAAATGAATTTTTAATTGATTGGTAAATCTACCCAATTTATTTATTTTTTATTTTATTTATTTATTCATTTATTTATTTATTTTGAGACAAGGTCTCGCTTTGTGGTTCAGGCTGGCCCTGAGCTCAGCCTCAAACTCACATCACAGCAATCCTCCTGCCTCTGCCTCCCGAGTGCTGGGATTACAGGCATGAGTCACTATGCCTGGCACTGTGGTATGTGGTTCTGATTGCTGGTGGGTGTGAGTCTCCATGCCTGGCATTGTTGTATGTGGTTACCAAGGATCAAGCCCAGACCCTTGCACTTGCAAGGAAGGTGCTAGAACCACTGAGCTAAATCCCCGGCTCCAATTTTGATTTCTCCATTAAGTAGAATGTCAAGTCTATAGACATCCTTTCATTTCTATCCTTTACCTGAGATTTTTTTAAAAAAATCTAGATATTGGTATCAATCATTTCTCTTATAAGTTCAGTCCTATTTAATCATGTGTCATATTGATTCTTTTTACTCCTTTTAGGTGGTGTGACTTCACTCAGTACCCATGAATTTCAGATGTTCCCTCTTTTCTGGGCAGTGATAGATGAAGAAGTACGAAGAAGCAAGGGAACAGTTGTGTATAGGATGGTCTCGGGTGGGCTGTCGCTTCTGGATTATCTCATTTAATAGCTTGCAGGTTAGACTTTGTAAAGGCTCTAAATTCTTAGGCTTCTGCAGCCCGAGCTGTGAAAGCTCTGTGGTTCTTCCACTAAGAGAAGTGCTGAAGCTGACTGATATGTTGAGGACAGTGGCATCAGCATATTCAATTGGCTTCTCTAGGTTTGTGTTCTGCCAACAGGCAAAGATACTTCCGTACCACTCCAAGGAGTATCTGTTTAACACACAGAGATGCTCATGATGGAAATTTAGTGTTCAGTGTGGACATCAGAAAACTTCTTAGGACCCAGCCGTGTATGTATCAGTCTTCTGAATTCTCCTTAGAATTCAATTTATTCTAAATGAAAACAGAGTCTTAATCCATAGCCAGGTTTTAAATATACAGCACTCCAATTACATCATCATTTGAAAACAGGTTTGCTTTTATAGTATAAAGGATGTGGCTTTGACCCAAGTTTATTTCTTAAAAGTACTTAGAACATTGATCATTATCTCATAGCATCACAGCAAAGCTTTCAGCTGCTCAAATACATCTTCTGTGCTATCACTGTGATACTTTTCTGCCTATTCCAGCAGACATTTCCTTATCTCTAGTAGGAAAAGTACAAGACAATAACATTAACTGCCTGGTATATTTTCCTCAATGTGTATATTGTTGTACCTTTTCCCAACAATGCACTAAATTCTTTTGTAGTAAAAATGGCTCATATGTCTATATTGCTTTCCCAGTGTGACAATGAAAATGTCACGCTTTCTAAGATAACTACAGTGATCCAGGTATGTATGTACATAATCTAGCAACAGTGACTGGGAAGTCCTCTTATGATTCCGAATGTTTTTATCTGGGGCTGTCAGGACCAAGTACTTGTCTCAGGTTCCTCGAGATCGAGCCCTGACCCTAACAGCAGGGCCACATTAGCTGGTTACTGATGAGTGATGTGCTGTCCAAAATGTGATATTCCCTTCATTGAACCAGGGTAAGTGTGCCTAAATTGTTTAGGGAAATACACATTGGTGGCTTATATCAGTTATCATGGGATACAAAATCAGGCTTGGCTGCACGGCTGGTGAGCTATCAAAGACCTAATTGAAAATTGTTACCTAAATTATCTAAAACAAAGATTCCACATATATATCATTCTGATTCATAATCTGAAAAAAGGCAATAAGAAATCAGAAGAACAAGTAGAATAAAATAAAACAAATCAAAACAGCCTAAAAGGCTGCCCCTGGAAACCATTCAGCTCTTCTGGTTCCTTCCACTTTCATCTAATTTTACTTACGTAATCCTTAATTAAAACCTATTTGAGGGCCAGGGATTTAGCTCAGCAGTTCTGATGTCTGTCTGGCAAGTGCAAGGTCTTGAGTTCAATTCCTGGTTCCACATACCCCAGTGCTGGGTGTGGTGACTCACACCTGTAATCCCCGAGGAGAAGGCAGAGCCAGGAGGACTGCCATGAGCACAAGGCCAGCTTGGGCCACATAGTGAGTTCAAGGCCAGTCAGAGCTATAAAATGAGAACTTTCAGTTATCCAGATCCAAACAATAGACATGTTCCCCTTCTGTAGGTTACTCTGTTTATAATATAAAAATAAAAATTCAATCTAATATTTCTGATTTTCATTTTAGTTCTATAATTATCACTCTAGCCAATCTTTCTTGTGATTAAAATTAAAAAAAAAAAAGAAAAGAAAAGATTCAGACAGTTACTGGCATCCAGACCATGGCATTGGGGACAAAGCAGGCCTAGAATTGTGCTTTAATCTAATTTTTACTTAAATTGAAAATACAAATGCTGTTTATTGCTTTTCTTCTGAAGCTAATTTTGGAAATGTTATCCTCCATCTGCTTCTTGGCTCATGTTGATTTCTCATTCTTTTTCCTTCTGTAACTAAGCCATTATAACCACTAATGACCTAAAGATATTTGCAAGTAATAGCTAATACAGTGATGATTTTTAGAATTAATGAACTGACATTTTTAAAATGCCATATCTCTGTTCTGATGGACTATTAGTGTTAGACTCAGTGTTATTTTCTGTTTGAAATATGGTTAAAATTAAAAATAGAAATTAACCCAATAAATCATCCATTCATTTCTTCATTTTACAAATGTTTTTAGAACTTCCCATATTTCACTCTTCTAAATATATAATGAAAAAGAGGCAGAAAAAAAAACCATTGTAATTAAAGGTATATACAAATGCTCTGTTCAATGAGTTGAATAAACTATTTTATTTCAGTTACGGAAAAAAATGTAGTTTTAAAAAAAATAAGGTACCTTGATTGCTACATCTTGGAAACAACCCAAGTGTCCATCAACTGGAGACTGGATAAAAAAGTTGTGGTTCTTCTACAGAATGGAGTACTACTCTGCCATAAAAAATGATAAGTTTGAATCATTTCTATTTAAATGGACATACCTTGAGGATATCCTCATAAGTGAAATAAATAGGTCACAGATAGATACATATCGCATCTTTTCTCTGGTATGAGAAAATGAAGATGTAAATGAGTCCTAGCATTGTATGTTATATATTGT
>PVIR01001340.1:0-87448 GCA_004026965.1 Petromus typicus | reverse complement strand
ATGGGAAAAAATGAGAATTAAGTTGTGTCTTATACTGGTACAAATCCCCATTATGGAGTGCAATCATGATGTGTATATTTAATGTACCAATAAAGATAAAAAAAAATAAGGTACCTAAAACTTAAATCTGCACATCCATTGGTTGGATAAAGAATCTTAATAATAAACTAAATGTATTATTTTTCTGCAGATATTTCACATATTCTAAAATTAATTTCTTAAATACAAATTTTTACATATAAAGAACTAAAGGTATTTGAAAACCACTAAATTCTGTATGTTTATCTATTTGAGTGTTTCGTGTTACTATGAACAGAGTACAAATTTAGAGCATCCTTTTGTATTGATACAGACACTAAATCACAGTTGTCTTATTGAAAACTCTTTCATTTATTTTCTGCATGAAGAAGATTATAAGAATTACTAACAAAAAGATGTTAAATGTGTCTTCCACACTAGCCAGGTTTTCATTCTATCCTCTGTCTCAATGCCACCCTGCCCTTTATATTCAGCAGACATATTTCTCCACTGCCTTGACTCTTAAATTAAAAAAAAAAAAAATCCCACCGAAAAACCACTGAAAAACTTTGAGTAAATGTCTCTTACTCAAAGTAAACTTTATAGGAAAGGAAAAATGATGCTTATAACTCAGCTCCATGATGACTTTAGTCCTCACTGGGACTTGTGTCTAGTTCTTCACCCAAGCCTCATGTGGTGATAAGAGGAGCTTTTCAGAGGAGGCTGGATTGAGGCTATGTGGCATTTAAACTAAGAATGTGATACTGGGATTGATGCATGGTGTGATGCTAGGATTAAGAGTGCTCCACCTTAGGTGCTCCTGGCTTCTGGGGGTGGGGGGTGGGGATGTAAGTAGAATCAGAGGATAGAGAGAGCTGTTGCTTGTTGCTGGCTGCTTTTGATGCCCTCTGCCTGTCATAAACTGTTTCTCCTCTATGAGCCATCTGATTATGAACTGAACCCTCTACAACCTGTGAGCTACTGTAACCCTTTTCTCCTTTAACTTTGAGTTTGAGTATTTTGTCTCATCAAGGAGAAAAGTAACTAAGAAAGCCAGAATTTTCTTAATTGTCAGGAAAGAGTTTTAGATTGATGTTATAATTTAAGGGTCAGAAAACTTCAGGCTCAGAAAATTTTGTCCACACTTATTAAGTTACAGTGCAGTGACAAACACTAATTTTTTATTCAGGCTTCTCCGAACCTTTTTATTTCAGCTATACCTTCCCCTTTAAGCTTTTGTTTGTCTTTGCACTCCCTTTTATCAGTAAGAATTGCTAAAGTCAATTTAACGAAATCCCTTTCGGCCTCAAGATCTGATCACCTACATGACTTGATCAAGCTCCTTGCCTCACGATGTCCCATTTGATCCCCAGGGCTGCCCAGTGGGTGCAGCCACAATGCTACCTAACCCTCATGTTTCCAGGATAATTTTCCATGTCCCAACTCCACCACTGCCAACCTGCTCCTTGAGTGGAAATTCCCACTTCTCTTTGTTATATATAAAATTGAGCTCAGCTATACCTTTAGGTCTCCTTTCCTGCAACATCGTATTCTTTGTCTAAATCTGTTTTTGTTGCTTTAAGTGTTACTCATTTCTGATTTTCTCAGACAAGTGCTTATGGTTGCATATAAGGATTTTAGCATTGCTGAGAGATGAATGACTTAAACAAGTAGAAAGGTATATACAATCACTCCCTGGATATCACGTCTTCCTATTTCATTTGCTCTCTTTTCTCCACTGTAAGACTCTCTTGGGTCTCATATTCCGGGGATTTAGAGCCCATTCTCATTCTGTTTTCTCACTTTCAGTGCGGTTTCTCTCTGTTCCTGGATTTTACACTTGTTTCCTGGCAAGTGTATCAAATCCTTAATACCTATTTGGGGACCTGGCCTTGTGACTCCTCCTTCCCATTCTGAGCCAGATGCTGTTTTCCAGAACATTCTCTCATTCTCCACAGAACAATTTATGCCATCACCACCAATCATTCCAAGCTGGCCTGATGAGGTGAAGCATATTTACCATGACTACACACTGAGTGCGATGTTTCAAGGGCTGCAGCATCTCGGATCATGAACATGCTGTGCAGTTCAAGTTCCAGGAGGATCATTCGTGGAGAGAAGAAAGTAATATGGGGTAAAACTAGGAAAAATGGAAGATGCCCTAAGAGAACACAGACAAACTTAACTCTTGAATGCCTGCTAATAATACAGGAAAAGACACCACAAACAAAAAATGAAGGGCTCTTGACTCTGATGTATGTACATTGTTTTCTTGTATGTGGGTATAATGAATGAAGTTCAAAGTTTTTCTTGAATATTAATTTGAAGGACTAAGTTAAAACAAAAACATCTGTAAGATTTTAATCAGAATTAATTGTATCTCAATTATTAATTGGATACTTATTTTAATGTAGTTTTTAAAACTTTCATGTACTTAATACCATGACTTTTAGGGAAAACTTGATGTTCCTTTTTTTTTTTTTTTTTGAGACAGGGTCTCGCTTTGTAGTTCAGCTGGCCCTGAGCTCAGCCTCCAATTCACATCACAGCAATCCTCCTGCCTCTGCCTCCTGAGTGCTGGGACTACAGGCTTGAGCCACCATGCCCGGCACTGTGGTATGTGGTACTGATTGCTGCTGGGGTGAGTCTCTACGCCCAGTATGGTATGTGGTTACCGGGGATCGAACTTGGGTCCTTGTGCTTGCAAGACAGGTGCTGGAACCACTGAGCTAACTCCCTGGCCTGATGTTCCATTTTTCATAGCATGACATTGAACAGTTAAATGCTTTTGTGCATAACACACAGCAAAATTTTTGACCTATGTGAGGTATCAAATTTAATGTATGTTAGGTTCACAAATCACTTTTTTTCTGCTCCATAACCAGTCTTCCCACATGTACATTCCTATCTAGTTCTGTATAAATACTATATAGATATATCAGATCCTTACATTCAACTCATTTTCCATGCTTCTGCTTTCTAGAACAAATATTTTTATAAATATTTTTAAAAAGAGAAATGTGCCCCTTCATTCATAAAACTTTGGTAGTGCCAGTGATGTTTCTAAATTTTACCCAGGAAGATAATCTAAGCCTTTCTCCATGAAAATCATTCATAAATTGACATGAAGAGAAAATTAAGATTTATTTAATTTTTATATACATATGTCATCATCCATTGTTTTAAATTTTAAAAATTATTACTAATTGCTAATGAGTTATTAAAATCAATATTTATTTTATATTTATATAGGATATAATTAAACTTCTACTGAGAAACACTAATATAGTTATTTGTTTTATCTGTCTAATGTCCAACAATGTAGTTGAAATAGTTGTTTATGTATTGAGGATTAAATAATAAATTGTTACTAAATACTGATACTGAAAGTCATAAACAGATTGTAGTATTTCTTTAAAAAGAATATGTGGTTAAGTAACTAATATGTTGATATAAACTTCTCATGTAATTTATACCTGAAAGAGAGAGTAAGAATGGGGGATGAGAATACTAAATTCTTAATTAGTATTCATTTAAAGATATTTGCTGAAAATGAATTTGTTTCTCACTATAATCATCATTTTGAGAAACAACAGTATTAATTAGACATAAATACTTCCTTTTAAGACTTTCTGTCTTTTTAAGTTGAAAGTGTATACACAAATCCTAAGATATAACGTGACTCTAAATGTTAAATAAGCCATAGTGCACAGAACTAAGGCATCAAAGTGTGGCATTGTGCTTCAGCAGTGCAAGCTGGAGATAAATCTGATAACTCAGAGTTGTCATTAGCATTCAGAGAAAAACTAACCGTATATAACAAAAATTAATCATTTACAAATGCTTCTCTTCTTCCCATTGATTCAAGTTCCTAGTTTGAGATTTGATTTCCATCAAAAAGCATTGTATAAACTAAATGCTTAAGACAAAAATACCACTCATCATTTATCAAGTTCAAAACTATGGTGAATACCAGGTCAAGGCTCAGATTTCCCTAGTTTCTAATTTCAACAGATAGACAATGCTACTCGAAATTATTTACCTTACCCTGTTATTTAACTGATAGCAAATCAATTTATAATAAATAAATCCACAGTATATAGTAGCAAGTGAATCCATCAGTTGAAAAGATATTTTAACAAATAAGAGGAAGAAAAAACAGCAAAGAAATATAATATCTATAAATCACGGTTTTAGATGTTGCAAAAAAAGAAGTTTTAATAATAAGCAGACAATCATTCAGAGCTCCGGATGGAGAAGTCATATCTGGAAACACAGAGCATGGTAGAAAAACAGAAGTAAACTATGAAGCAGGAAGCACTGATACTGATTTTCAGTAGATCAGTAATGAGCTGTCTTCACCCTCCTCACACATATAATTCACATCTGATTCCTACAAGCAATAAAACTTCCAAATTTCCAGGCAAATGAAAGAGTTTTTTTTTTTTTTTAATAGATAAGGATAATTTACACTCTTGAGAGAATTAGAGTTGTATTGTACTCTACAGAGAGGATGTTGATACTCTGAAGTTTAGGGATCTCTTGGCTCAGGGCGGCACCTCACAAGCTATCTGCTTAACCTGGAGTTAAATTCACCAGCTGGTAGGCTCGGATCATGTTCAGTCCTGCATATCAGACTTTAAGCTCATCTTCATGTCTGAATCTAGTTTCTCACAATATCTAAGGAGAATTGAAACCAAGTTAAAATAAATAACACAAAAAAGTAACCAAAACTATGTACAATTAAAATAAGTCATAGACTACAAAAAAAGGCCTCAAAAGTGATCATGGTAGAAAGCATGTAAATAAAGATTAATTCGGTACTAGATGGATTAATAGACTCCAATAAATGTATAGAAATACATTTACATTCACAATGTAAAAACAATAGGATCATGTGAAAAAAAGTGAAGAATTTTTAAAACAATAGGATAACATATCTAAATCACAAGGGATTCACATAGAAATAACCTTTAAGAAGACAAATTTTCAAGAGAAACTGAAGCAATTAAAATGAATATAAGCGAATTTCTATTTCTTAAGGTCATGATATTTTGGATAGGAAGGTTTGATGAGGGATTATCATTGTGAATACAGAGAGACACATTCCTGGACCTAATCATTAGGAAACTGCTGGTGATTCTGTCTGAGGTAAGTTGTGTGAGAGCAAGGATTTTGTTTCTTTTGCATGTTGTTCTGCCTTGAGCACTTGGATCCACAGGCAGCCCAGATCTCTGGTTGGGAGGATGAATGGAAAGGTCTGAAGCACGATTTCTTAGACTCTCTGGAGAGGAGAATGAAGGTGTGGCACTGGGCTCACATACAACAGACGAGTCCTCCCTTTAGACCCAATACAAATTAATTTCTTTTCAAACATGGAAGAATTCACCAAGATTCTCTCCCTAAAATCTTTTCAGAGAGCTTTGGAGATTGCTGAACTAAAATGAATAAATCAGAAAAGAATAAAATATGTGCCCTGAGAAACAAAATGTTTGAATAATGTAACCAAGCAGAGAATCAAGGTCGGAAAAATACAGGGTAAACCTATCAACCAATTAAGTCAACACCAGAACGGGAATATGGATAAGTCTAAGAGGAAGTCATCTGTAAAAACAATGGGAATAATTATTTCATATCATTTTGATGATCAAAATAGAGATGCGGGAGCTTTAATATGAATTAACAACTAAAAAAAACCGAATAATATCAAGATAATTTATAAAAACCGAAAATCAAACAGTAAACTTTAAAACTGGTAGTCGATACCTGTATGACATATCCACTAAAGTATAGGATTTTTTCCAATAATAATTAAAATAAAATGGCATAATCTGAATGGTAAAATATCATTGAGATTTAATTTTATTAATAATAAAGATAAGCGAATGCACACATATAAACTTATATACATCTATGTTTGTTTGATATATTAGTATTTAAATTGATAAAATTCAAAACTCTTGGAATGAAATTTAACAAACTTCATGTAACAGGGGCTGAGGAGTTATCTCAGTGGTTCCGGCGCCTGTCTTGCAAGTGCAAGGACCTGGGTTTGATCCCCGGTAACCACATACCATACTGGGTGTGGAGACTCACGCCCAGCAGCAATCAGTACCACATACCACAGTGCCGGGCGTGGTGGCTCACGCCTGTAATCCCAGCACTCGGGAGGCAGAGGCAGGAGGATTACTGTGATGTGAGTTGAAGGCTGAGCTAGAGGCCAGCCTGAACCACAAAGCAAGACCCTGTCTCAAAAAAAAAAAAAAAGCAAACTTCATGTAACAAAAAATGTCCCATTTTTTAATCAGAAATTTGAAAATCCCATTTTTGGGATCAGAAAAAAATCCCATTTTTGATCATTTTATCAGAAACTCTGATAAAGAAAATATAGTGACACAGCATTTTTCCAAAAATATTTTGAGCTTTATTGCAAAGCTAAATGTATTTTAAATACAACAAGGTTGTCTTAAGATTTCTCATATTAATAAATGAAATCTGTTCCAATGACCAAAATCTAAATGTAAAATTCTAAAAATCCTCATAAAATGAAAAGATAATATACTTATTAAGAAATGGCACTGATAAAGAAAAAAGGAAACAAAGATTATGTATATAGAGGGTCGGGGTTTCAGGGCAGGGGGAAAGGGGAAAAATTGAGAATCAAGTCATATCATATTCTGGTACAAACTCTCAATGTTGAATGTGATGATGTATTCCTAATGTACCAATAAAGATTTAAACTTTTTAAAAAAAGAAATGACACTGAGATACAGTGTCCAAGATGAGAAAGAAATTCAGTCATAATGCATCCTATTTGATAGTGTTCAGGAAAATAACTGTCAAGGAGATGAATAATCAGAAAATCCATCAAAATTGACAAGGAATTGTAGTTTCTTATTTAATTTATATTGTGAGTGAAGGTTTTCTGTATAGAAGATAGAAAAATACACTAAAATACTCAATCATTTGTTTGATCCACATTTTAAATTTATATATTAAAAAGTATCCAAAAGAATTTTAGTAATAAAAATACTAGCAAGAGTACCTCAAGATAAGGATCATTGGGCTGGAGATTTAAATCAGTGGCTGCGGCACCTGCCTTGCAAGCCCAAGGTCTGGAGTTCGATCTCTGGTAACCACTTACAACGATGCCGTGTGGGATGATTCATACTCACCAGCAATCAAATCAGTACCACATACCACAGTGCTGGGCATGGTGGCTCACACTTGTAATCCCAGCACTCGTAAGGCAGAGGCAGCAGGATTGCTGAGTTCGAGGCTGAGTTCAGAACCAGTCTGAACTTCAAAGCGAGACCCTGTCTCAAAAAGCTAACCAAAAACAACAACAACAAAAGCATCTTTATCACTTAATAAAATATAATTATTAAAAATGCTATCAGTGCACCTTAGTAGTGACAGTGACGTCTTTTGCCTTGGAATACTAGCCCATATATTGAACATGCGTTGATCACACACACAGCCCCTCCCTTGTCCTCTGCCAGATTCCCTCTCCTTTCCCTCACCCCTTTTCTCATCCCCAAGACTTCTCCCTTCTCTCTGAAGGAAGATGATTTTATAACTAAGTAAGAATAAAGGTGAATGAAATAAAGAAGCAAAATTAGCAAAGAAATATTAGAAAAAAACACCTTAAGATATTTAATGATCAAAAACCTGGAGAATACAGGTATTATCTAAAATAGCTAGGTTTAAAAATATTCAAGAGCATCTATTTAGTAAATATATTCAAAGCAAAAAATGGAATAATTAAAAGAAAAGAGAATGCTTGTGAAATGAAATAGAATGATATGACTTTAGATTCATGTCAAATTTTATCCTACATAGCTATACATATTTAATAGACTGTGTTTTAAAAATACTTAATGAATTTAATGTAATATCTAAGGAAATAATTATGATTAAAACAAGACATATAATGTGTTAAATTTTTATAACAAAATCTATTAAAAGTATGGAAATATATCCTAAGGTATGTAAAGATAAAATATTCCCTAAAATGTTCCCTATGGTCAGATAGATGAATTTAAGTTAAAAATTTGAAACTCTGCACAAAATAGAATTTTAATTTATTTAGTGGCTACACACATTCATAGAACCACTCTTATGAGGGCACAGAATGCTGAAAAACCAGCAAGCAATATTGTGACCATTGTAACACAAAAAATAAATTTATTTTCTCTCATTTTGTGTCTTTATGATATTCAAATATCACTGATATAATTTATAAAAACAAAATTTTTGACATTGATATTGAGATTGTGATAGGATAATGGAGGCTTTTCCGATGAAGTGTGAAGAAAAGCTTTGAATTCACGATTTATACAGCATATGATGAGTTAAGAAAAATATTTCTAATTTTTCAACTTTGAAAGGAATGTATTTCTTTCTCTGTATTTAAGAAATAGGTACTAAATTAATTTTCTGAAGAAAATGTACTTGCCTAATCCTAGATAGAAAAGATTCTTCGGAGCCAGGAATTTAGCTTAGTGGCACCAGGCCTACCTTGTAAACACAAAAGCCCAAGCTCAATCCCTGATGCTGAAAAAAAAAATTTTAAAGCTAATAAACATGAGTTTTATGACAGAGTTCTAAGCCTAAATATTTTAATAAATACTGCAAAACACTAACTTAAATCTACTAAGGTAACATTTTAGTTCACTTATAAGCATATACAATGTCTACATAAAACTTATATGCATATTAGGATACATAGTAGCATAAATATATGTACAACTTATGTGTGTATATATACATGGATCTAATATATTTAGATATCTATAAATCAAATTCTTACTAATTACTGTCTAGGGAGCATTGCCTATGTGACAAATTCTGAAAAAAATACATTAATGAATCAGATTTGTACATATTAATATACTAATTGTAAAACTGACTAAAGAGTAATTTAACTCAAAGGGCATCTTCTACAATTTCTTATTAGTACACCTCTAATTATCACAATTAGATAGAGATTTATTTATACAGATAAAGATTTATTTTCCTATCAAAGAACAATCAACTCAGGAATGTTATTTAACTTGTTGGTGTATCTTTGTATATTACTTTATCTTGGACAACGCGTATGGATTTTATATATTCTCCCTGCAATTATGAAAGCATTTCTTCTAGCAACTAGCACAGTTCTAGGCAATGCACATATTTTGTCAAATTAATAGTACTCTTCTTGCTTATGAAACTTAAGAGTTCTACAAAACAGATAGCTAGGTAAAACAATGCTCAGAATTAAGTACAATATATACTATGATAAAATATGAAATGTTAGGGATACATAAGAATAAATCTGATAAATTAAAAATAGGTTATATTTTAAAGAATAGAATGTAAATAAAAAGCAAGAGTAGTTCCTGAAGGACTTAAAAGCATATACCACAGTGAAATATGCACAGCCATGTTTATAGTAGCACAAGTTGCAATACTTGAATCTTGGAAACCACCCAAAAGCCCTTCAACTGGTAAGTGGATAAAGAAACTATGCTTTAAAAAAAATAAAATGGAGTACTATTTAGTCACTAAAAATATAAATTTGAGACATTTATAGCTAAATGCATGCACCTTGAGGCCATTCTCATAACTGAAATAAATAGGACACACATATCATTTTTCAAGTGTGAAAGACTTAAGGTGTAAATGAGATGCAAATGTGTACCAGATATTGTGAAATAGGAAGAAAATGTTCAAAGAGAAAGGGGAACTAGGAAGGAGGGGCAGGGAAATGCAAACAAGTAAAAGAAAAATTTGAAGGTAAAAAGGAAAAAGAACAAAAACAAAACTTATATATATACATAGGAGCTGGAGGAGTTCAAAGGAGGGCAGGGAAATGAAAATCAAGATATATCACGTATAGTTTCAATTTCTCAAGGAAGAATGTGATCATAATATATATCTAAAATGTACCCCAAAAATTCAATTAAAATGTTTTAAGACAATAAGTTATTGAAAAAATATAAGACAAATAAAGATCATGATGAGCTATATGTTGTTCAGGAAATCTTCTACACAGAAAGGAGAAAAATACATAGGTAGGTTTTGTAGAAATAGTAAATTTTTTCATTGCAGTATATAGAGAATGAAATTGCTAGAAAGTTCTTAGGAGTTATTAAATACTTTTTATCCAAATTACTACTTGAATAAACTGTCAAGTTAGATATAAAATTTTGGTTACAATGTTCCAGAAGTTGGAGCAAGAACAGTGGGAGTTATAAATATGGGATTGTCCGTTTAGTGAACATACATGTCAATTGACATGAAAGACATCACGCAAGAAAAAAATAAAGAATGGACAAAGTCCATGAACTTGGCAACCTAAGAATTCTGTAATAATTCTCTTGCTTCTGACTTTGTGAAGAGAATATAAAAGCAGGAATAAATCACATTTATAAGGGAAAATTCTCTTCTAGGTATACTGGATGTGAGGAACATTCAGCAATACAGTAATAAGGTATAATGTGCAAATATAGTTAAATATCCAGGATGAGACAGAGAAATAAGGCTCAATTGGAAAACGTTTATTTATCAGTCTTCTCTTATGTGTGATCCATATTCTCCTTAGTGACATTATTCTTGGGTAATATAATTATCTAGGTTGAAACTTTTACTTAGGATTAAGGTAAATGTATATTATTTTTGCCTGGTTGAGATGTTCTTGATATTATTTGTCCTAGTAGTTTGTTGAACATCTGTTCACCTAAAAGCGTCTCATTTTGAACAATAAATTGAGTATCAGCAGATCAGGACACACTGTTTACAAGTGTATTTATGCCAATTCAGTCTATGGGGACTCTGGATGAATAAGCCTTATAGACAACAAAACTTACACCATGAGTCCTACAAATAAAAATTACAGTACTGTATATATATTGTATATATATTACTGTATATATAGTACTGTATATTATATATATATAATGAGAGCTGGTTCTAAAATGGAATACACATTAATTACTATATAGTACATTTTAGTCCATATCAAAGCAGTATGCTTTACATGTGAACTTGAAGAGCACTCACATTTATCACGTTCACAACAAAATAATATAAATCATTATTGTACAATGCTAAATAGTCAAAGTAAATGAATTGTATTGCTTTCATAATCTTATACTCTAAAACTCAGAAGTAATTACTTCTAGTTAACAGTGACATTCCGAAAGGACTTTGTTTTTAGCATAAATTTCTCAGGATAGCTTCACATCTGAATAAAGAATGAATCCCTGATATTATCTCATCTCTTTCAGCAAATGACTTGGAGACTGATATGAAATAAACTGCTTAAAGGAGCACAGCTATCACCAGGGACCCTTTTATCAGTTACAAAATAGAAACACACTAACTGGCATTTTTAACAGAAGATATTTCAAATATGAGGTTATTGTGATAAAAACTACTAACCTACTGTATGTTCCTGAAACTTTTACTTCTCCTCTCAGAACTGAGCAATACTTAGGGCAATACTAAATTAAATATGTCAGTTCACTATAACAAAATACACCACGCAGGGACTGGTGTATGATCATTACCATAGCTGGTGTATCATCATTACCTGTTGTTCTTTCTTTACTGTTTTGTTGTTGTTATTTTGGATTTTTTGTTCATTTGTTTTGTTTTGTTCGAGACAGGGTCTCACTTTGTAGTTCAGGCTGAGCTCACTATGTAGCCCAGGGGAACCTTGAATTCACAGCAATCCTCCTGCCTCTGCTTCCCAAGTACTGAGATTACAGATGTGAGCCACTATTCCCTGGCACTGTGGTATGTGGTACTGATTGCTGGTGGGTGTGAGTCTCCACACCCTACATTGTTGTATGTGGTTTCCAGGAATCAAACTTGGGCCCTTGCACTTGCAAGGCAGGTGTCAGGACCACTGAGTTAAATCCTCTGTCCATGTTACTGTTCTAAATAACTATTTCTTTTGTAAAAGTATGTGAGAAAGATAAATAATGATGTCTGAAATCTGTTGCTGACCAATCCTCTCCATTTATATTGATGTACTACTCTCTGTTATCTTTTTGCTTCCAAATTATGCTTTACACATTTATTTCATCAAATAATTAACTTTGGTTTACTCAGCATCTAAAATACAACTTCAAAAACATCAAAAAAGTTTCTAAAATATTTTATGAAAACAAATGGTAGTCAGATGATAAATTCAAGGCAAAAATAATATTATATAGACAAAATTTTCAAATCATCTACACATCAACACACTTTAAATAGTACCAAGTAGCATGGCCATGAAACATGTGGAGTGAAACTATGCTGTATTCTATCAAGTATAACATAGATAAAAAATTTCACCTGAAGATTTTAGTACATTTTCTCCTGCTATTAATATACTATAAAGTAATACAGCAAGTAAATGGCATGCTTAATCATGGAATGACAGCTGAATTTATGAAATGCATATTTAGCATGTGACTCCAAATAATTGTAAGATGTGTTGTTATATTATGCACATAAAGAGTTGTTTGAAGTTTTTTCCTACAATATAGTCCACAAAGTCTTAACAGATTTCAGTCATGACTTATAAAGAACATAAAATAAACTAAATTTATAATTAGTCATTATACAATAACAACTTTAGATAGCTAATCAAATGTTTATTCAAAGAAATTTGAATTAAAAGCTTTTTAAAGATTATGTCAAAAATCATACTACAATTAAATCAATACTTGAGACAAAATTAACTTCATAGTTTGTATAGCATTAAAGAAGATGGTAGATTATTAGTCAAAAAGGGAAATAGAAAAACTAATTGTGAGAAACTGCAGTACTGATTATGCTCAAAGCAGGCTGTAAGTAGTTCAGCCTGTAAAGTGTTAACCCTACCATTGGCTTGTTTTGGAAACAGAGTGGCTGAAGACTACATGCAGAAGTCAGTGTAACTCACAACCAAATTCTAATTCTAACAATTAAAATCTTCTTACTAGAAGGACAATGCCCTGATTGAAACTATATTTTGTCTATTCTGTTTCTAATTCAAGAATCCATTGTCTTGTCCTCTATACACCTTATTTAAATTAATTTGCTTAGAAACTACACACAGTTCTACCTTTACACATAGGTAACCTTTACTCTTTTGATTTCCAATAAAAATCAGTGCCTGGGGCTGGGAATTTAGCTCAGTGGTTTTGGTGCCTGCTTCCAAGTGCAAGGGCCTGGGTTCAATTCCAGGTAACCACATACAACAATACTGGGGGTAGACTCACATCCACCAGCAATCAGTACCACGTACAACAGTGCTGGGCGTGGTGGCTCACACATGTAATCCCAGCACTTGTACTAGGGAGGCAGAGGTAGGAGGATTGCTGTGAGTTTGAGGCTGAGCTCAGGGCCAGTCTGAGCTACAAAAATGAGACCCTGTTTTTTGTTTTGTTTTGTTTTGTTTTTTGTTTTTTTAAATCAGTGCCTTTGTCAGTTGCACCAGCATTGGTAAGGATCTCCAGCATTAATCATGAGCAGTTTGAAAAACTTCATCAAAATAAATAATGGGAGAAGCATGGCATAAATAATGCAGTGATCACAGGTAAGATTTTAAAAAAGTGAAAACCAGAGCACCCAAGGTCAGAAACAAAAAAAGGAACAATAAGAAAATGAGAAAATATAGATGCAAAAATAATTATGTATAAGTAAACCAATAAAGTTTGAAATGTATATTCAACTGTATAAACATTTGGGAAAAAATATAAACATTGAAATTTAATTGGAAATAGAAAATCCCAAGTGACATTTTAATCACCAAAGAAATTAAATACTTCATCTCAAGTTTTATATAGTAACAATTTCAGGTTTAAATGCCTTCATCTCAATTTCTACAAAATTGTCAAAGAAGAAATAATATAATGGGAAATTTTCTCCAAAATGCTTTATGAAGCAGTATAATCTTGTTGAAGAGAAAAATTAAAAAGAAAAAGAAAGAAATCCAAATCAATAAAGAAATTTGTAGAAATTTAAATTTCAAATGTTAGAAGGCTAATGTAATCACCAAAAAGTTTGTTCCAAAGTGGGAAAAAACCAAAATATTATAAAATCACATGTTCATGTTAGTAGGTGAAGAAAATAAATATCTCATGGCATGAACAGATTAAAAATTAAAATTAGAAAACTGAGATTAGAAGAAAAAACATATGCAATAGTTATGCAAGAATGCCTGGAATTATCCTTCTTATTCAAAATTGCATTGAAAAAATTTTGAGTATAGTAAAAAAGATATAAATAAGAATTACTAAGAATTGAGTAGGATAAAACAAAGCTGTTGTGATCCATAAATATTATTAAAGTGTAGAGTGTAAGTCAAATTTACAAGTATATTATTCAAATATAGAAAAGCTTTCATAGAAATTTTTAGATACCAAAGCAAAATGTGCAATCCAATTGCGAGTTTGATTTTGACAGGGGTAGATTAACTTGATACGGATCAACCCTCCGGCAAAACCGCGGATATGATCATATTTTATGTGACCAATATAGTAAAAGATTGTGACAAGATCCAGAAGATAATACCTCCTGTCATCTTTCTGCCCCAGGGAAAAAGCAGGCAAAGGTGAGTGAGTCAGATGCTGAGCCCCTGTGACATGGAGCGCAATGGAAGATCCAGTCACCAAGAGGACTGAGGTGCTACGCTGCTGAGCGGAGATTTAGAGATTCCTGGCATTTGGGGAATAGTCAGTGGAGTCTGGGTTTTCTAAGGAGGTTCGCCTTAGAATTCAGTGAAATTCAGAAGGATTACATCCAAGGGGCGGTGTGAAGTGCAAAATGATGAGTCTAAAAGAAGACTTCATCTAAGTTTACGTCAGCTAAAACGACATTCAAATGAGCAGCCTCCAGTTTCATTACTTTATAATGTCATCCACACGCTCAAATTAATATCAAGAGTTTTTTTTTCACTGAATGAAAGTCTTGAAGTATTTTTTTTTTTTTTCCGTAATGGTGCTAAAGATCAAATTCACATGGTTGCACAGGCTATGCAGTCACTCTGTGTTTAATTCCCCTCCAGCTGCAATACTTGACCAAAGAGTTTTTATAATTAACAACTTTACAAAAATGTAAGATTTGGCTGTCTAGAAAGAAACCAAGGACAAAATTACAGTAGACACAAATGGCACGGAAACATTTGACACTTCAGTTACCAGGCCTGATCGGTTCAGTGCACAATTAATGTGAGGTGTAACTGAGTGACAATACTTGAAATTTTGGAAGGAAATGAAGATTTAATTTAAAAACTTCAAATAAATTTGTAAATTTGATTTTAATTAGATTAAAATTCAATTTTAAATTGAATTTTAAAGCTTGATTGCTAAATTTAATAGGAAAATGCATATTTTTAGGAAAAAAAAATAGTGAACCAGGAAATAGATTGTGGTGGGGAGGATTTTTTTTTGTCTAATATTTAAAAATTCTTGTTGAAAGAGTCTTTTATAACAAAAGATTGCTAAACAAAAATATACCTTATCATCATATATTTCACATATCCTCTGGAAAGAAGTTCTGAAAAGGTAGCATTGAATTGCCTTATTTAACATGTTTGACAAAATCAGTAAATTTTACAAAAGTTATAAGACAAAGAAAAATCTTCATTTTCTAAGGACAGAATATTATAAAAAGCAAAAGGATAAGTAAAAAGCAGATAATAATGTGTTTAATATCAATTCCTCAGATGTTCAGGTCTGATAGATGAGGATCTAAAGCCAAGCCACCTTCACTGATTACACTTTATTCTCTTATGAAGACAAGAGTGGTACTAAGTCATATACTTCTCTAAATTTATGAACTACTTCTTGGAAAATAGAAGAAAGAGTTTTGTTAACTGCTTCTTCCCAGAGACCTTGAGCTTAAAATAATTCTTATACCAAAAGGAGCTACTGTGGATTGGTCATTCTAGTTTCCCAGAACTGAAAGATAATGAGTGTGTTGTATCTTTGGAACACACTGAACAGTTCTATGAAACACAATGATGTCCCAGAAGAAGTGACTTCAAAATATCAGAAGTGAAGCAATATTAAAACATACAATGCATGCCAAAAGCAAATTCAAGAAAAATTATGAACCCCACCATGATAAAAAAAATTGTATAACTTTGCTCCAATGGTCATAAAAATTACACTTGAGTAGATAAATGAAAACATATCGTTTCTTATAAGTTGGGAGTTGGAAGTCTAAACTCAGGGTGTCAACATAGCTTCTATTAAGGTTCTTTTCTGCAGGGGCAGATAGTTGCTTTCTTGGTATAGCTTCATATGGGTAAACTCTCAAATGTCTATTCTTAAAAGGAACTAATATCAGTCTGATAGCTCAACCCTTTCAAACTCCTCTGACACTAATTACCTCCCAAAGGTCCCACCTGCACACATTACCATATCTTGAGTTTGGGTTTCAAAATATGATTTTGGAGGCCAGGGAGTTAGCTCAGTGGTTCTAGCGCCTGTCTTGCAAGCGCAAAGACCGGGTTCAATTCCCCAGTAACCATATACCATACTGGGTGTGGAGACTCACCCCAGCAGCAACCAGTACCACATACCACAGTGCCGGGCGTGGTGGCTCACGCCTGTAATCCCAGCACTCGGGAGGCAGAGGCAAGAGGATTGCTGTGATGTGAGTTTGAGGCTGAGCTCAGGGCCAGCCTGAACCACAAAGTGAGACCCTGTCTCAAAAAAACAAAACAAAACAAACAAAATATGATTTTGGAAAGTAACCAACCACTGAGTCAGTAATGCAGTTGCATTGTAAAAATGATTAAAACCAGAAAGAGATAATTTAAACATCAAAAAAGCATTACATTTATTCAAAAATTAAATAGTCCAATTGAGCAAACAATAGAAACATAATTTTATAGGAAGTACAATTTACTTCAAAAATTAAGGCAAAAATAGAGATTTGGGTTTGATTTATGAAGAATAAATGAGAATAAAATACTCATTTTCTAACTAGAAAAACATGCACAAGTGCATGAAGCATATTTTTCCTTTATTGTTCTTTGGGGAGCAGACTTATGTTTGCTAAAAAAATAAATAACAGAGGGATTATTTTTAAAGCTACTCAAAATTCTGGGCTTCAAGCAGTTTGAGTGACAAAAAGAGAAGTCAGCAGATTTACTGAGTTAGGCTGGGCAGAGTCAGACCCCAGGTATGTCAAGCACATGCACAATATACATGGATGTCACATGGAAGAGAAATGCACCCAAAGCTCCCAGGATTCCCACAAACATCCTCCTTTCATTACACCTGGTGACTGATAGAAAATTACCAATGCTTCATAAAGGAAAGAAAACCAACACGTACCAGGCAAATTCAAAAGCAGAAAAAAGATGCAGAAATGAGATGAGTGATGAAGTTAGCAAACAGATTTATAAAACAACTATAATATAGAAAATCCACGTGCTCAAAAATATCAAGTAAAACACATTCATGCTGAAGAGAGGAAAGGAGAATATATAAAACAGACCGAAGAAAACTTTCACATATGAAGAATGTAATAACAAAAGTGAAAAACACACAAAGTTGCATTTACAACAGACTGTAGTACAAGGACATAGCAAAGAAAATTACCCAAAATGAATAACAGAGAGATATTTACTAAAAATTAAACAATAAAATGAACATAAATCAAGATACAGAAATGCCTGTGTCATTAATATCCTGTGATACTACCAAATATTCTGCCATACCTGTCACTGGAATCCTCAAAAAAAATTATAAACAGTTATAGTTGAAATATTTCCAAAGAGGATTAAAATAATAAAAGCATCCTGATGCAAGAATGAACTTTGAGAAAACAAAAAATACTGCACCAAAGCACATGATAATTTTTGTAAAAGAATGATAAACAATTCAATACAACTAAAAAAGAGCTACATCCACTAGAACATAGAGAAGAATGAAAGTATTCTGTTGTTACAAAATGCATAAGGTGGAATACAATGAAAAGACTTCTATAAAGTACTGAGAAGAAAAAATAAGTTAGGAACTGTGCGAATAAGTTTTAACATGAACACTGATAGAATATGGTCCGCGAAAACCTGAGAAAAATATCACTTCGGACTTTGATTATTAAAATGCTGAAAGAAGTTCCAGAGAATGCCAACACCAGGAAGAATAAAGGTGTTTTATTATTTACCTCTTCAAGATAATTGACTATTTGAAGTAAAAATAATATCATATGCTGCAGAGTTCATGATGTACATTAAAGTAAAATGTAACAATGTCTCAAAGAAAAGGGTCAAAAATATGAGTATAAACTATTTTAAGTTTTTATAAATATGAGGTAATATTTAAAAGCAAATTTTATGAGTTACAGAATTAAACTCTAGAACAAATCCTGAAGAAAGGTAACGACATAATTCAGAATAGAAAGTAAAATGTCATTTTAAAAAACCACATTTATAGTAAAAGAAGGTAGGAGAAGTGTGAAAAAATAAAATACATATATACAAAGAAAAAAGAAGATAGTTAAAATACTAAGGGGAAAAATCATAGTTCAACCATATCAACAGTGACATAAAAAGCAAATGGTCTTAACCCTGAAATTATATATATATAATTTATATATAATTTAATATATATAATTATATATAATTTACATTATATTATATATAATTTATATATAATTTAATATATATAATTATATATAAATTATATATACATATATATAATTATATATATAGTATATATAGTATATATATTTCAAATTGAATATATATGTATATATATAGTTCAAATTGAGCAAAAAAGCAAATGTCAACAATATATCCTCTAAAAGAAATGCATTTTAAATTCAAAACTGTTAAATTAGTTAAAATACAACAGGGAAGTTAAAATGATACTATTGAAATGCTAATCCACAAGAAGCTACCGGGACTTATATTAATAAAATTCAAAGTGCATTTCAGAGCCAACAGTATTACTACATTAGTGATGCATTTTTAATAATAAAGCTCTTAATTTCTCCTAGATAACATAGTCACATTAAAAGCCACTTTCAAGTATTCATGGAACCTCATAATATTTGAAGAATAATGAAGAATAAATAAAGGCCTTTTTCATAAAAACCAAACTAGGAAATACATCAGCATCCCATGTGTAATACAGGAAATGGTGAAAAGAATACTTGAGAGAAAGAAAACAAAAATAGAAGAATGGAAAGAAGTAAAGTCTTGGCCATGTGGCCTAAAGGATAAGTAAGTAAATCCTAAGCAAAGGATAATAAGTAAATCCTATCCGAATTTGAATCAGAAGAAAAGAATAAAGATCAAGGTAGGATAATACATTGACATGACTATTGTGTGTACAAAAGTTATGCTAAGGAATGAAGTTTTTGAAAAGGAGCAGTCTCAGATAAGTCACTTATCAGGTATTAATAGTTATAAATAAAGCTGTATTCATCGTGACTGGAGCGGTTGTGACAAAGGAGAGCCATTTGGTTCCACAAAGTGTCTAGAAACACTCATCTTTGTCTTGCTACTATATCATGACATATTTGTCATGTACCAAATATCTATTATACATGATTTTTACCAAGTGTGGCAGAGCAAAGCAGTGAGATAAAGAAGAATTTTCATTAGTACAACTCTCGATTGACTCACTCGATAGAAAAAAATACAAATCTATCATTTTATCTCATCCTATATCTATACGACAGACAAATGGATATAAAGATGTGAAAGATAAAATTAAAAGTGTTCTTATTAGAAAATAGAAAAAAATGCATTCATCATTTGTAAATTAACAAAGTTTCTTATACGTAGTATGAAATTTACTCAATAGTGAAAAGATGAATAAATCATTATACATTTAAAAATAAGCATCACTATTGATCAAAACCATAATTGTGAAATTAAAGCACATTTCTCCAAATGAGACATGTTTAGGGTACACAGAATTAAAAGGTAATTTAAATTAAGAATACATTTGGAATTTTAATAAAACAATGTAAAAAAGATAGATGACTTGGGTTTTAAAATTGACAAATGGCCTTAAAGTGACGTTTGATTCAAAAGACTGTCCAACAGCACAGTGAACAAAAAGAACGTTATAAAGCTTTTTTATTCAAAATGCAAATTAAAACAAGAACACTGTCAATCACAAGGGATGCTCTAACAGACTGCCAAGGCTTTCGATCTGACATATAAACAAGCTGGAAGCTGTTGCCCTAAGACTTAAACAAACAAAAATATTTAGAACAAACAAAGACCAGTGACTTTAGTGAAGCCTCATGAGAACTAAGTCTTAAGAAAGCTACTACCACAGGACCTAGTCCAGTCAGTCGCCAGAGGTGGGTGAGCATCTGTTCACTGAGAGCTGCAACTAGTTAACTTGGAAACTGACAGGAAAACTGAATTTCTGATTCTGTTAAATTTATAAAAGGAGAAAGTGGCAGTGAGAAACTGCCCAAAGCTGTGTTTTTAGAGCTTTCTCTCAAATTTTGAATTTGTTGTCCCAAAGCCTTCTACAATCTCAGAGATAAGAAAAATGTCATTAAGTTTTTGACAAGAAGAGCAAAGTTCTTTGAAAAACTTGTATAAGTTTTTCTCTAATGAAGGACTGATTCGATTTCACTATACCTTGAAGTACCACTTGGTAATGGATTTCTACCTGATCCAGCCAATATTAACTTTTTGGATTCTCTAAATATAGAAAAAACATCTGCATTACTAGAGAGCAGTTGGGAGATTACAACAAAGAGATCCTTCTCATTAAAAGACAGATTGAGTTATAACATTATAGAAGACTTGTTTCAGCTGTGCTACAACCACAGTGTTAGGGACAGCAGCAGAAGAGCTGCAAAACAAACTTGTTCTGAGAAGTCTTAATTACAAAAGCTAAACACTAAGAAAAAAGAGAAATAAAGGCACTTGAAGCATCTGAAGCCCATTGCAATTTCAGCCACAACAAATACTAAACACATGCCATTGCTATCCAGATGAACACACATTCTCATATTAAAGTTTAACTTTTTCTCCCAAATTCCATCCCAGTACCACAAAAAAATTCAACTTATTTCTTCAGTTCTTTTATCCAGTAAAGTACATGCAATACTTAACAAAAAAGTGACCAAAAAAAAAAAAAAAGATTTAAAATACAAAAACAAAGGTCAAAAATAGTGTGAAAGAGATAAGTAAGCATCATATTAAGATTTTCTTACATTCTTGTTATTGAAGTTACAAATCAAAATGCTCTGCTTAATGTGTTAAGGATTCTACATAAAGAAAAGACAGTGCAAGGAAAGATGGCTAAGGTGAGTAGAGATATAGAAACTCTAAGAGGGAATTAACGTGCGGTTGAAATAATGATGAATGTCACAAAAGTGGAGAATGTCTCTGATGTGCCCAGCAGAAAACTGAAAACACCATATCGAAGAACAAAATCCAAAACTACAAATAAGACAAACAGCCCTACCATTAGTCTCTTATAAGAGAAAATCTTATAAGTAATCAGAGAGGAAAAGCAATTTACTAATGGAAGAACAAGGATAAAGAATACATTGAACTTCTCAGCAGGAGTCTTGTAATAAGAATGTGGACTGGAAGCTATAAATTTTGAAAGATAGTAAATTAAAATATTTAGAATTCTGTATATAATCATATTTTCCTTCAAAAATTAAAAGTAAAAGAATTGTGACATAAACCTGAGGGAATTCATAGCCAACATGTACAATGTAATTGAAAAATTAATTCTAGATCATGAATTATGTTCTAATAACCATAAAAGAAAACTAGGGAATGTGCACCTGTGCTAAAAATATGGGAAATGATTATATTTTAAAAAACATTTAAAAGACATATTATCATTAATCTTTCTGAAAATTATTAACAAACTCTGCCCACAGATTTAATAAACTGTGCAAAGTAAATCATGGCCCTGGGTTTGATCGAAAACTATGCAATTAAGAGAAAAAGAAAGGAAAAGAAAGAGCCAAGGAAAAAAAGAAGTAAAGGAAAAATTCCACAAAACTATACCTTCCTTTACAAAGGTGCAAAATCCCTAATAATGTATCTAAAATTGAAACAAAATCAGGTAAAAAAAATCTATTCACAACAATCCAAATTTATTTTACATATATAAAGCTAATTGAAAAATTAAGCATCAAACATTATGATGAACCACAACAAATTACAGCAGAAACAAAGAAAAAAATCATATCAATGATGCAGAAGAAACATTTGACCAAATTGCCAATTTTTTCATAAAAAATATTCTCACCCAACTACACATAGAAGCAAGCTTCTTCAAGCTGACAAAAATATCTACAAAATGCCTGCAGCAAATACATAAAGAAATAAAACTGTTAAGAATATCAAATGTATCTATATGGAAACTCCCCAAAATCTGACAAAAAAGAAAAGAAAGAAACTTTTGGAATTAATAAGAAGGTCAACAGTATGTGTACATGAAAATATAAGTAATACACAATTCATATTTAGTATTTTTCTAATACCCTTGCACTTAAAAACACAAGTGTTAATCAAAAAGAAGATAAATAACTATGAAGATACAAATAAATAGTGACCATTGAATCTATACAACTGTGACCAACATAAAAACACAGATATCTCTCAGCTAGTATAATATTAAGCATAAGGAACAAGACATAAATAGTAAAGTGCCTAAGTGAATGAACTGTATCAGTTTGAGAAGTCTAAAGAAGTAAATATCACAGAAAACTAATCAGTGATTATTATGTGGCTTAGATCATTAAACAATTGTAGCTTTTACAGAAAAAAAAAAGACTGCAGATTGTAATGTTCAACTTGAATCCTGTCAGTTTGCTGAGATTAAAAATGGCCCTAAGGATTAAGAAAGCCCACTTCTTGTGTCCCAGGGGGTCAATAAGGAGTAAGCAATCCTTGGTCCCTTCTTGTCTGGTATTTTCCTAAGCTCTGCTTCCTCGAAGATATATATCAAAATTCACTTTCTCCTTTCAGCTCCATTGACAGTGACGGTGTCCCAGTGCTTAGGAAAGGTGACTGACACAAGATGGAGGTGGCCTGGAGGATCTACACTGTCGCCTCAGTGGTAGCAGTCATTCACACTACAGTCATTCATTCAGTCCCACATGCATTCTAGGAACCTTTCTGTAAGAATTACATGCCGCAATGAAATAAGAACACAAAATATTACCTAAAACATGAAACCATAATGTAACAACCTGTCAACAATAGTATTTAGCAGTATAGAGACTAATGGTGCTCAAAGAAATAAAATCAAAGGTTTTTACCTGTAAAACAGCAAAAGAACACCAAAGGAAACTTAAATATTTAAAGTTACAGCTAAGAAGTATATCAGCCAATTCCACTAATGATCAACATAAACTCATGGCAAATTAATAATATTTTCCTGGTTCCTAATCCTTCCATTGTGAATGAAGAGTCATGCTGTTTAAAATTCCATTTAATTATGAAATATATGCTTAAGTATTCTTCTCTTTCACAAAGATTTCCTACTGACTTCCAGTTTTGACTGGAGATCCAGCTGATCATGTTATCTCTAATTATAAAATGTTTTATATTTAATTATTTAGTTAGGCTAAAATAAAGGTCTCTGAGAAGAAGCACTGGAGGGACATTATTTGTTGGCAGAAAAAAAATTATAAAAAATTATTAAATCTTGAAGGACTTTAAAGCATATCCCTACACCCGTTTCCTGATAAAGAAGTTTTGCAGGATTGCCCGGATTTCTTTGTCATACTTGATGCTGACTTTAATTTAAAATGGGAAGAATCACCAACTTCAGTCCAAAACAAAGCTCCATTGCCACAGTACCATCATTGAGATCATCAAAAATTGACTACTGACTGGTTTAGTAGTTAAATGTATTGAACACAGTCAAGGACTTAAGCAAATCTATTTTGGCAAAACATAAAAAGTATCCCTTCTAAAGTCAAGAACAACATGAGTGGCCATGACTGCTGCCTGCATTCACTATTAAAATACAGCACTTAGCTTGCTCAATTAGATAATTAAAAATAAGATATGAGATATGTAGTTATTATCATAAATATTGGATATATAGTTATTTATTTTGATTAAATGAGTTTTAATTGATATACCATAAAAAACATACTTATCAATGTCGTATTATGCAGTGTTTCATTACATGTGATTATATAATGAGAAAAATTTAAAATTCCGGCAAGTATTAACATTTTAGTAAAGTTACTTAGAAGACATGACAAAAAGTAATAGGTTTATTCAGACATGGTTTTAAAATGTTACATCATTTTATAAGCCACACTGTAAAAACACACAAAATCTTCCTTGTAAAGAAATTGCAAAAGAATTGGAAGATAACTGAAGAGAAATAGTATTGAAATGAGTCATTGATAGATATGTTACTTTTTTCTTCCTAAACTAAGTCATACATGTGCTCCAATAAAATTTTGCAGCATAATTTTTTACAAGCTTGTCTGTACCAAAATTTAAATAGAAACAAAAATAAGCAATTTAAAAAATGAATGGCAGGCACTGATTCATTCATTATAATCTGTTAAGAGAAAAATGGGAAGGACAACACATACATTACTGCATAGTATTTGTATAGAGATCATGAAGTAGCAATGAAATAGTATATAAAATTAAGATCTATTTATGTACATATATGTAAAACATATATATATAACAAAGTTAGAAATTTACATGGAAAGTGTAGATTATTCAATAAACAATATTGGGACAACGAGTTACAATGAATAAAATAGAACTTAGTTCTACTCTAAATTAAGTTTAATTTGCATATTATGCAAAAAATATGTAGATGAAATTTTAAAATAAAGAAAGGATAAGAAGCTATCTTGATTTCTTCCATAGTACAGAATTAATCAAATAATGCACAGGAGACTTACACACACACAGATCAAAAAATACTTTAATAAATTTTCCACACTAAATGAAAGTCTTTCATCTTGGCAAAGTAAATCTTATACCCAGTGTTCCTCCATGTAAATTCCTCTTTAAAAAGGAGAAAGATTGCTATGTCTGGACTGCTCTTTAAAATTGAAGACAGACATTGCTAAACATAAATACATTCCATGAAATATGATGAGAATAAAATCCACTGGCCAAAGGCATCTGTATTGAAGATCAAATGATAACTGTGCCACCAGGGTCTATTTTTTAGAACTGTTTTTGTTGCTTGGGTCATGCGTACCAAGGTGTCTGTTGATCTGTGGCAGGATGCCACAGCATGGCATGATGGGTGGAGCAGTTGGTGATGATGCACCAGCAAAGGACACTTATTAACCAGAGCCCAGAAGAGCAGCCCGAGAGCTGGCACGTGATCTAATGGAGCCCCACAGCCAGCTGGTACCAAATTTTCTGATATGGAAGCACGCTGATATACAAGTATCACTTCTAGCAAGGGACCAAGAGGGAGCTCCTGAATCATCTGTCAGTGAAAACATAAAAGGACAGTACCTAATGACTTTGAGGCCACTGTACCCTTGTTACTCCAGGAATCCGTCCTGCTTGTACAACCTATTTTCTCTCTCCCTTCAAAATGTCTTTTTCTCCCTGGTTAATTCTTTTCCTGGTTTCCTCCTTTTTCTTATTTCTGTCCTAAAATAAGTGATAATCTTTCACAGCTACCCACTGTTCTGACCAATTTATTCATCTGGACAAATAACCTAGAAAACCCTGCTGTTTCCTACTCCATTCAGTAGCAGATACACTCCAAATAAGGCCCTTCACTTGGGTATCTCTGTCTCATTTATGAACAACAACAAAAAAATAGTCCTTCCTCAAGGCCTAAACAGAGAATGTTAGCTCTTAATGAATTACAGTGAAAAAAGTAGTCACAGAGGAACAGTGATACACATGATTTAAGAAAGCCACAAAGGAGTAAAAGGCAACATTGAAAGTTACTTTTGGAGGAAAAGCTCAACCTAGTACAGAGATGAGCAAAGGATTTCTCCAAAAGGAAATGTGAGAGGAAAACTGATTCAAGTAAAAATTTCTAGTTCTTGAAATAATCAGTTATATCCACTTTAATAAAAAATGACAATTTCATATCAAACCAGGAATTACTTGAATTATTTAAAATACTATTTCATAATATTACATATTAAAAATCCTAGTGCAGAAGTTCAGTAGTGAAACTGTGCAAACATTTATATCACCTTTTGCTTTTACTTGTGTGAGATAGTTTCACAAATTCCAGGAGTTACAAGTATTGAATGGTTATTCAATAAACACATTAAATGAGATATTTTTGATATCTGACATTTTATATAACTTTAATCAAATGGATTTTAAGTTATATTCTTGGTCTTAATATTTAACTGTCCCTTCCTCATAAATATAGCATTACTTTGGATTTTCCATTCTTATAATTTCCAGCAGATCTGCTTTTAATTTTGAGAACTTGACATACCATACATGTTTTCCTTTTACAAATGTATTTTAAACTCATATACAAAACATAAAAATCATACACACTAATGAGACATGATTCTGTTTCCATATGTATTGTTTCATAATAAAAACATTCAAATACCTCTCTTTCAGCTTTTGAAAATTTACAGTACATTGTTAATGACAGTCACTTTAATGGGCAATAACACATCAGAATGTCAACCTCCTATCTAATTATATCATAGTACCCTTCCATCAATCCTTATTATTGCACATGTCCTATACTCCTTCCATCTTGTGGCACATTCTATTCTTCTCCCAACTTCTACTAGGTGAGCCCTGTTAGCTTCCGTGTGTGACTTAGATCGTGTGTTCTTATTGTCTTCCGTGCCAAGCTTACTTCACTTAATACAAGTGTCCAATTCCATCCATGTTGTAGCAAAAACAGGATCACATGATTTTCTATGTCTGACTCATATTACCTTGTGTATATTTACCACATTTTCTTTAGCCACTTGCTGGCTGAGGATATATATATTTTAAAACTAAATTTTTGATATTGGTTTGTTGCTTATCAGCGGGTATTTTGTTTGAAAGTGATGTAGAAATTGCTCAAGTTAATATTCTTTTAGTCTTTCAGAGTAGACTAAATAACAGTGTATCCTGTATCTATCTTTCATATAAACTGAAGTTACTATTTTATTATCATGTAGGCTAATTCTTGAAGGTGCTCAAGAAATACCATCCCATGAAACAAAAGCATAAAAAAACCTTAGAATTCTACATTGTATGAAATATCTTTTTAGGTGGATAAGACAGACTTAATAATTTCCTGAGACTTGAAATATATGAAAAAATTCTATTTAATTCATATGAATATCACATAGTAAATATAGATTCTAAAGATCTTAGCGAGAAGGAGTAAGAATGAGCTCTTATATTCTTACTCCATCCTTTCTCCAGTGTTTTCTTTATCCTTTAATACATGGGCAGCACATTGACAGCATGTGTGCTTTATTTATCCTCTCCAACACTAATGGCTTACACATTCCAAATACTCCCTGTCAAAACAGTATTATGGAAGTTAACTGTATCAGTGAAGTGCATCTAAGAGTTCTTTTATTATTAAGGTTTTCAGCAAATAATGCTAGATCTACAAACACTCCGTTTTTTCACACAACTATCCATGTAGTACAAAAAGTAAATTTAATTTTTCCTTTGACATCACAAATCATTATGGTATTAAATTAGAGTTTTTGATCAAGCACTTCATACAGAATCTTCTTGACTTTGTATTTCCTACCATGGTAATTCATGAATTTTGTCTCAAAGAAGGATTTGTATAAACTGTCAAGGTTTTTCTTGGTGTAAAGTCTCCCACTCTGTTTAATACAACGACAGATACATCCAGAGAATTCTATATCTGACATTTGCTGAAATGTTCCACCAGGCAACACACAGAACTACAAAGGAGATTAACTACCTACTGTGAGTAACACTCTCATCAGCGTAACTGAGATAATCTTAATTTGAGTTGGTAAAAACTTACTGCCTCTTTCCATTGGGTTGCATAGCCTAAGTATGATAATTAAGCTCATTGCAACCTGGTGTCACTTGCCATAGCACTCCACACGGCACCGATCTCCCCCGGTCCTCAGTGTAAAAGAATCATTACCTCCCAAGGCAGGGCCTTAATGCAGGCCTCTTCCAAGTACACTTCAGGGTAAGAACCCTAGTGTTCCCAACTCACCAAGCCAGAGCGAACAGAAGGCCCTAGGGCTAAGCAGAGGTCTTTCCAATCAAGTACTGCCAGTTACATGTTTGATTTTCCTGTCAGGACTTTAGGAGTTTCTAGAAGATTCTATATTATGTTATTCCATCTGCAGTTTTCACTTGAAAGGAACAACATATCAGCAAACTAACAATGATCCAATATTGAAACCTAACTCTGACAGCCAAATTTTACTTCAAATAAGTTTATTTTTATTATTCAGATTAAAGCATTTCTCAGCAACTGACTTCTACATGACAATTCATAGTTTTGTATCACGACTTATATTATTATGGTTATTTCTGCAGTGTGTTACTCTTGTTTATTCTCTGCTGATCTGTAGTTACATGTCAGAGAAACATTTCTCTAAAATTCATCTGTATCTACTTTATGATAACAAGGACAGGATCTTGATCTATTATTTTCTGGATAGCTGAGATTGAACTCAGAACCTTGCGCTTGCATGGTGCCCCTGAGCTAAATCCCCAGGCCTTTACCACTTAATTCTTGTTTTTTTAAGGCTCATGATTTAGCATCCTTCACTAACAAAGTCTCCTGGTTAAGTTAGACTAGATTTTCTCTCACAGTTATTGAGATGAGATGCCATACAAATAAGATTTAAGAGTGGTGAGCTGCTAATAGGAATAAACAAAAAGGGGCTTGACCTTGAGTAGAATCATGTTACTGGAAGGGAACCTGAATAGCTTCCGTGTCAGGAATGAACTGGATAGGTGGGTGATGCGAACGATAAGGGGATGAGAACACTGTGCAGAATCTCTTCCACCATAATGATGAGAAAGGTCTCTAGTCTTCATTTTTATTGTAAAATAAATTGTTGCTAGAGAGACAAATGACCCTTCAATTTGTATATGGTAAATCTTTACTTAGCTGTGTACAGTTAACAGACTGAGTTCACCACTAGAGATGGTAAAAAGCTTCTGTAGATGATTAGAGAGATTATTGTAGTTACGGCAAGGAAACTGGTAGGGAAAAAAATGAGTGAATTAGAAATAAGTGAATTAAAGGGATTTTCTTCTTTTCCCCTTTGCTTAAATCTTGACAGATTGATAGACTGAAGTTATGATATGACTCTGAAGTGACCAGATAGTTTCTACTTTTTAAGAACACTGTAAGTTGATGTCATGAGCTGAATTCGAGAACTATATATAAAGAGTGGGAGATAACTAAGATATGAATCTGCAACAAGTTAAAGTGAAATCATTTAGATCATTAGATATATCAGTTTGGAATTAAGTGGCAAGGTCTGTCCTGACCATATTATGTGTCTATTTGTTCTGCCTTCTGGGATTATTAAACTTGATTGATACCCAATTCATTTAACCAAACTAAAAGTTATACTCAACACAATGACTTTTACTCTGCTGAACACCCTGATTTTCTGGGTGCGCATGTGTGTGTGATGTATTCTGCAAGGATTTCTCAAGTATATAAACATATTATGCAAAAAATTATTCACCTAGTTGAATATACAAATTGATTCAATTCCCTACTCAAGATGATATACTAAAAATGTTTATTAAAAAGAACTAAGCTTTGTTAGATAATAATATGGTGACCATTACTGTTAAGACTTTGGCCAGTAAAGGACTGTGTTAAGTAGTTGAGCACTGTTAATATCAGAAGGGATAATTTATAAATCCTGAACATAGAGAAGTTTATTTCAGAAAAATAAGTGTCTTTACATGTAACTTAATATTTAGAAGGCATATTCATTGTATAGTTATCATTGGCTCTTAAGTGTATCTTCAATAAGTTATTTATTTATTTATTTATTTATTTATTTATTTATTTATTTAGACAGGGTCTTTACTTTGTAGTTCGGGATGACCTTGAGCTCACTAGGTAGCCCAGACAAGCCAGGAACTCACAGCAATCCTTCTGTCTCTGCTTCCCTAGTGCTGGGATTACAGATATGAGCCATGACACCAAGCACTGTGGTAGGTGGTACTGACTGCTTGTGGGCATGAGTCTCCACAATGGGCATTGTGGTATGTGGTTACAGGGATGGAACCCAGGCCCTTGCACTTGCCAGGCAGGTTCTGGAATCACTGAGTTAAATCCCAATAAGTTTTAAATATACATATGGATATACATGCACTTGCACAGGCAAGTTCAGACATTATTACATATTGTTTTGAAATTAATAGGTGTCTTGTCAAATGAAAGAGTATGAAAAATAGACAAAACTAGTTTTTTACTGGCCAGGATGAACAGAAAACATTCTCAGGAGAAAAAAAAATAAGCATCATAGTAGCCACCATTGCCTGATTTGTTCAGCCTGAATCATATGTGGTATCTACGGCCATATTATTTAACTACTACTTCTTGACTCTTTCACTCCAAGGAAGTCTTCAGCGGTTTGTTTGTTTGTTTGTTTGTTTGTTCTGTTTTGTTTTGTTTTTTAAGGGACTTAGTAGATGTGCTATGAATTTGAAATGAGCTATATGAAATTTGAGAAAGTTAAATAAGATTATATTTACTTTTTATTTTTGTTAGGGTAATTAATTCCATTCAGTACTTCTATCCTAATATTACTCAAGGTAAAACAGAAAAGAAAAGGAAGCTTTATTATTACAAACTAATAGACTAGTAATTTAAAAAACAGAATCAAACATTAATTTGTAAGAGATATTTTTAATGTATAACTTCTGTTTAGCTTTTTTTTGCTAAATTAATTAAGCAAAGCCTGTGACCTTGCAGGGGCTCTAAGTACATGGAAATGTCTTTGAACTCACTGGTTTATGACTTACACTAGAAATTATCATCCATTACATATATTTTCTTTATCAAACAGTTTCATATTTTTCAACTTAAAATCCATTTATCAGTGGAAAATGAAAAAGTTATTAACTAATTGCTTGAGATTAAATGTGTAAAATAATCTCAGATGTAGGCAAGATTCTCTATCTCCTTAAGAAATATGAAATATGAGAAACTGTCTTCCTTTCTCTTTATAAGAAACTCAAGAAGCCACAACATAAAAAACAAATCTTAAGATGCTCAAATTAGTTATACGCAGAAGGCATCAAAGCAGTAAAATATGTATAGAAAATGTCTTCATTAAAATAATGATTTGTAGTCTATCTTCAGCATGTATGTACTCAACATTATATTCAGCAGCCTCAGTTAAAGGAATTAACCCCGATATAACCTGGATATATCATTTTTGTTTAAGAGTAATTGTCCCACATGACTCCGAGCACACCAACATACTGACCGCCTATTTTAATCTTGCATAGTTAACATTCTGATTTACATATAAATGTTTGCAGCAATTTTCTGTTCTTTTAATGATAAATACACTTACAAGGAAGGCATATTGACAATGTAATATCGTTACACATGACAAAATTAAGTATCACTTTTCTTTTCCTTCAAAATCTTTCAATTCATAGTCAATCACTGATAGACAATTAAAACTATATTGACTTTTATGCCATACATATATACCAGTATTTATTTTCAGTGTGATCGGTACAATGTCAGTAAAAGATGGCTTTATCAAGTACTTGGGAGGAGAAAAAGGAAATATCTCAAATTGAACAAGTTAAACTAGAAAATTGACAAAATAATATGTTACAATTGTAGCTCAAGAAGACTGATACCTTTATGAGGATTGTCAGTATGTCTTTAAGTCCATGAACATGAATAATATCAGATTAATGCCTGTACTTGGTTTATCTAGAAGTTAGGACACCAGAGATGTTTCTAAAGTTTATATTGGAGGTTTGGGGCAGTATATTATATTATACATTCAGTAGACAATTCCAATCCTTAATTCCCATTCTTTTACCTACATGTAATTTTTCTTTACTTTGATATCTGCTGTATTGATCTTTACAGTCTGCCTTAACTTCTGATTTCAACAGAGACCTTGTTGTTCAATAAACTAACCAAACAGAAAGTGCCCTTCTAGCACCAAACATTATCCTCCATAAAGCAATGATCATCAAAGTCATTAGAAAAGCATCTAATTTCTAAGAATCAAAAGAACAGAGATTTTATTTCATTTTCATACTGCATCAATTCAATGCATTTAATGCAATATTTGGTCAATCTGAATCCATTTATTTATTCAGAGATTATTATTTAAATATCTCTCTTGCCTCTGTTTCAAGGCTGTAAATATAAATTATAATGCATAAAAAACACAATCCCACCAACAACAATCAGAAAAATCCCATGGCAATAGAGGTTATCAACGCAAAAAGTGGTATTATGTAAACAGGAAAATAGAATTCAAAAAAAGAATAATGATGAATTATGTTGATTTTACTTGACATAACAGTTTGTAAGATTTCTAATCTCCCTCACTAGGTATTTTTAAGCTCAATAGCAATGATCAGTCACATGTAGCCATCTTACTTCAGGAGCTGAAGAGCTCCTCACTGCTGTGAACTGGTCAGCACTCTGCCTGGCCTCTGCAGGAGCCAGACAAGGGGCTGGCACCTCCAGAGCTGACTGTGAGGATGGTATGAGAGAGAGGGGTGATCAGCTACTATATATCTTCTCAACCTAGCTGAACTGCTACAGGGACTCTTCAAAGGAGACAAGCAGAAAAGAGAGAGGGTGGAGGGAACGAGGGAGAGAGACAGAAGGAGAGAGAGAGAGAGAGAGAGAGAGAGAGAGAGAGAGAGAGAGAGGAAAGTACCAAATATGCTCATGAAGTAGCTTGAAAACACTGTTATTAACTACATGCATTGTCAACCTCAAACTATATCAGGCTTATCACTAAATACAATTTAAATAGATTTGCATAAATAGCTTTCTGGTAATTATGCCCAATGTGCTCTGGTTTCAATTAATATGTCAATATTCTGTTTTCCATTTCTGGAAACATTTTATTTTAAAACGGAAGGTTCTAGCATGGGCAAGGCCATGAATTCAACTACCATTACTGGAAAAAATAAAATGAAGATGCTTTAAATAATCATAACCTACCTCGTACAATTTCTTTTATATTTCAATTAATTCAACATGCAGTCTAACACTAAATCACACATATTTAACGATCACCTGCCATGTCATAGGCATAGACATTTTACAAGTAGAGAACCTTACAAACTCTGCCCTCGCACAGGTAATAGTTTTAAGTTTCATTTGTCCATATTTTCTAAAACAAAGAAAATCTGTCAGTTGCAACATATGCCCCTAAGAAGAAAATACAGAGATATGCACATTACATTGAACCTTAGAGCGGGTATATTTAATTTCTATTTCAATCTACAGAACACTGACCTGACTCTATAAGATTCCATATTTAACTTTCTCTCTGGTATCCATCTGAGTACAAACTGATACTTAACACCTGAGTTTTTCAGTGAAAAACAAAATTGGTCGATTTTGTTAAAAAAATAATTTCTTGATGAATACAAGCATTGTAACTTTTTTGGACATTACATTTTGTCTGCAGAAGCACACCATTTTGGTGACAGACTGCTGGGGAGTTGAAGCTGAACTTGCCTCTTTGAACCCGAACCCGAGAGGCTAGTTCTCAAGACCGGAGCTGCGTCTCCAGCACTCACTTAAGCAACGGAAGGAACGATATGTTTCCCCAGGATAACAGTAAAAAACAGAAATGATACAGCAAGGAAATGTTTTGCTTGTTTCTGCTGTCTCCTTTGGTAAAGATGTAGGAATAATCTTACAAATGCAAATTTAAGAAGGTGATTTCACTGTCTTTCTATACCCAATAATGAGAATTTTAAAAGGAAAAATATTGCCTATTTTAATAGTGAAATTCTCAGAAACACTAGAAATTAAAGCACAGATTGTAAAAGAGTGGAAAAATAGTGAATTGTTATTTTTATAATGATTCATTGCTTCTATGTTTGAACTATTTCTATGAATCTGTAGATGACTGCTATCCAAACTTATGGTATAAAATATTTATAAGATTATGTAATATAGACATAAGTAGAAAGTTATTATATACTAAAAACTGATACAGTTGTCTGCCTGTTTATATATTGTCTTCTATGAATATTTAAAAGTAATTGTTATATACATATATGCATAATTTAAATATAAGATATTCAAAAGTAAATCTTACAAATTAAGATAACCTCAGAATCAATTCCATAGCTTAGAACTTAGGAATATTTCTTACACAGCTAAATACATCTTTATATCTTTCTACAGAGATAATGATGCTGTACTGTTGCCCTGTTTCCTTTAATTAATATGTTTCAGAGATCATTCTGTTGCTGTCAGCCATAATAGATGCATCTATTCAATGTATCTCTCTAATTACATTATATGCATAATCAAGTCTTAAAGTGTCCCAATTGAAATATATGTGAACTTCTCGGATTTTGTTATTACAAAAATGATGCAATCAATGTCCATATGCATGCACTTCTTGCTCATTTGATAGTTTGTGAATAACAATGTAGTGAAATTATATAAGTAAATTAAATTCCTAGAAGCAAAATGTTTAGGCCAAAAGTCATAATAATTTCTACAGCTCCATGTAACTTCCCTGTTGTAAAGAGACAATAATAGAAAATATATATTAGAATTCTATAATGATGTTCTGTATTAATGAATTGGGGCAAAGGAAAATAGATACCTGAAAATATGAACTTCATCCACCCAAATGGAATATTGATGGTAAGCTGTTGTGTTTTCTTCATTTTATCAAAGGAGGACAGCTCCTTCCTAAAATTCAATTTTTCATATGAGGTCCTTTATATTGATACACTTATTAATGAAAGCAACATTTCCCTTCCATAATAATACAATAAAAATTCAGTATTGCTAGCTACCATGAAACATGTATCACCCTTATGTCTCCCAAGAATTCCCCCAAGAATTATTTCTATTTATCTGCCATCAAAAGCAAACACAGAGAAATGGCTACTAATAATCTGTTAGCTCTTCAAAAGCAGAGCTTTCACCCTGGACTAACTAACCTCTTCCAGACACTTCATGGCCTATGTAATGACTTGAGTGGTATTTATTAGAATATATTTTCTCCAGTGGATATTTCCGATGCCTGTAGCATGCTGTCTTTATTACTGTAGACCCTGGAGACCATAGGGTTAAGTGAAATAAGTCAGACACACAAGCTTACATATGGCATGACTCCTCTTATATGAGAAACCTAAAATATAAACAAAGAACAAATGAAAAGATGGAAAATAACAAGCAGGTGATCTTTCTCAAATGGAAAGAAAATTAAGAGATGGAGAATGAAGAGTGAGAGGACAAGGAAAGGAGATAGAAAGGAATTCAATATTAGGCACATGCACAAATTACACGCAAGGAATACAAACACTGTGTATTGCAAACATGTGCTATACTAAAAAAGTGCCAAAAAACATCTCAGGAAACCATTACAGAATTATGCTACATTCTGGATCTTCTCCAAAGATCTGTAAGTTTATTCCCAAGAGGGTTGCTACTTGGAAGTTCAAGATTGTGAACATGTAGCTGGAGGAGCTGGTAGGAAGTATTTAGAGAGAGTCTCTCTCTTAGCTCTGGTCATTCTCTCTTCCTCTGTTTGTTTTCTCTCTTAGGATAGAACTGTTTACTAAGGCAGAAAGATCAAGCAATTCATGCCAGCCCTGGCTACACAGCTAGTGAAAGACAAGCCAGGACTATGAGGAAGACCTTGTCTTAAAAAACAAATCAGTAAATAAAAGATGTTATCACTTATAATTGCTTCCTTTGATGTGCTTTCCTGCCATTGCCATTTGACACTTTTACCTGAAGAGTAAGTCAGCAGAACACTCAACTTTAGGCTTGAACCTTCAGAACTAATAAATAACCTAATAGGTTATTTATATTTATTAATCTGGTGGCCTCAAGTATTTCAGTGTAATAGTGCAAAAGAGACTAAGATATTTTGTGGTAACATCCATATACTCAAGGAACGGAGTGTTGACTCGTGATTATCATATTACAGTGTTTGAATATTATATGACTTTTTTGTTCTCCTCTCAATAGAATGTCGAAATTAAACATCTTATAAGAAGTTGCAATCAACTTTTAAGTTAGAAGTTGTTACCCTTTTGGTCATCTTTCACAGGCTTACAAAATTTGGTGACTGTCATGCTCATCTCTTCCTAAGAATCATGGCTAACCTTCTAACAGTTTTCCAGTATGGCAATACTATACTCTGAAAGAACTCTCAAATCATAAGCAAAGGTTTGTAAGTTACTAGGTTTGTAAGTAATTGCTTTTT
Organism: Petromus typicus; assembly: GCA_004026965.1. Lineage (NCBI taxonomy): Eukaryota > Metazoa > Chordata > Mammalia > Rodentia > Petromuridae > Petromus > Petromus typicus. The sequence continues at coordinate 51,079 of PVIR01001340.1, read as the reverse complement.
AAAAATGAAAGTCCTTCCTTCCTCCATACTGGGTACCCTGGGCCCCTCCTTACCCTGTAGAGTATCTTTACTGAGTGTTCACCTGCTCTCTGAAAGTAGAGATTAAAAAAATTTCATTAGCATGAAAGACAAGGCCTAGTTTAGAATCACAGTTATGACCACATTATAAATTTGGTTTCAGGTTAATGTTGAATACGATGATATGTGTATTCATAATGAACCATAAAGATTTGAATTATTTAAAAAATCTGAGTTTTGGTTGGAAATCATACTGATATTAATATTATTCACTTCTCTTGTTAGGAATTAAAAAGTAAAAAAATGCAAAACATAATTAATTACTTCGAAGATAATATCCTGAATGGGAAAGTGCCAATATCGGTATATAATAATTCAGTTTCCTGCTGCTAGTTCTTCTTAACACCATTGTGCTTCAATCCATTGATAACTAGACACATCCTTGAAGTATTCATAGACAATATAGAAATGATTATCCCTGATAGTAAAAATAACATGGAAGAAGTTGCTCCACATGAATTATATTTACCCTATGTTGAAAACAGTATTTAAGCATTAGGAGTCCACATATTTGAGATACATGATACAAAAAGACATTTTTTAAATACATGAATTAATAAATATATTTTTCTACAATTTAGTCACAGTAAGGATGAAATACTATATTAGTTGGTATAATGTAGCCATTGTCTTTACTAGACTACTCCAAAAGTATATTAAAACCATTAATTTAAAAAGAATTTGGACCAGAAAAAGAATAAAATTAGAAATTATTTTATTTTAATATAATTTTTAATCCACAGATCTTCCAAAGGGTTCAGATAAACACTATTATTAAAACATGCTTATTCACCAATATTAAATCTACTTTACAAATTAGAGTCGCTGATTGAATATAGATATGCATTTGTGTCTTTAGGCAAAAGTGTAACATGATATACTTCAATATTGCAAACTGTTTACAAATGATTACTCCATACCCAGGATCATATGACAAATAAATTAATGCACCACTAGATCATTTATTGCTTAATGCAAATGTCACATTGAAAATGAGAACAACTAATCATTCCACTCCTCTAATAGCAAGAGTTCAGCAGTTAAATAAAACATAAATCTTTGTGACCTAAAAATTTTATTACTGCATTTGTAATTTCCCCTTAACAACTCACGGAAAGTACCTTCCTGAGGCCGCTTTTCTGTGAGTTCCCAGTCAAGGTAAAAGGTTCTGTGTGGGTTCTGGGGTTAAGAGATGGGGGAGCTCATGATAGATTTGTGCTGGATTTAAGAAATTAATACATTTATTAAATGTCAATGATAGTTTAATGTCTTTTCATCCCAAAAGATACTAAATTAATAATTGATTTAGTGGAAAAAAGTGCAGTAATGGAATTGGACCTTAATTACAAAAGTTCTGTCTTCTAGAAAATGACTATAAAATAGGTACATATTGCATCTTTTCTCTGGTATGAGAAAATGAAGATGTAAATGAGTCCTAGAATTGTATGTTATATATTGTGAAATAGAAACTACTCAAAGTAAAATAGGGTGAAGGGGGAAAAATAATGAGATTATAACAAAAAAGAAAGGAAACAAATTTTATGTATATAGGGTGGTGGTAGGGTGGATAGGGCTATGGGAAAAAAATGAGAATTAAGTTGTGTCTTATACTGGTACAAATCCCCATTATGGAGTGCAATCATGATGCATATATGTAATGTACCAATAAAGATTTTTTTTTAAATTCTCATATAAAAACAAGCAAAAGAGATGTACAGTGAGGGAATAGGAGAATGTGGGGCTGATATTGTTTTACTTGCGAGATTAAAATTTTATCAAGTTATCAGGATCCAGGAAGTCCAAAATAATAATAAAACGGCTTCAAATAATAACTTGTTACAGTTTAAACTTGCCATCTAAAATATTTTTCTGGAAATGTTTATTCTAAAAGATAACACTGACACATTTTCATCTCTTGGTACGATTCTTAAACTCAGTCGTCCATTTACTTTGGGTGCTGCCTTAGATTAGAAAAGCACATTTCTTGGTGTCTCTGAGTGGGTCCAGCAGGGGTGACCTGGGAATTTGCGCATGCGCCAAGGCTCCATCACGCTGGCCTTGTCCCTCTACGCTGCAAGTCAGACAGGATGAGCTCAGCAATTTTGCTCTGCAAAAAATCTCTCCCGTTTTGTTCCTGCCTTAGAACCAACTAACTACGGAATGAATCTTCTGATACTAAGAGCCAAAATACACTTCTCTTCCATGGACAGTTGTGTGTTGAGGATTCTATCAAGTGAAAGAAAAGCTGTCTAATACCATCTGGTAAAGGAGAAGGGAAAAATAAACTTCTTACCTTAATGGTTTGTCAGAAAACAGATAATACAGTTCCATGGACATGCAAGTTAGCTGTTCTTTGTGGTAATGAGCTTTTTTTTTTTTTCTTAATTGAAATCTTTATTGGTACATTACATATACACATCATGATTTTTTTTTAATTTAAGGGGATATCAGTAAACACATATCTGTGCGAGTTATTATAACTATGTGTACTGTGTGTGGCTCCATACAATTCTTGCTTGGCTGTCATGCTTCCTTTCTCTCTTTCTTTCTCTCTCTTTCTTTCCTTTTTCTTACTGTGTTCTTCATTTCTTTACTCTCTCTTCCTTCCTCTCCCTTGTTTTCCTCCTTTCCTCTACTACTTCAAGCACTGGTATATGAAATCAGAAATTACTTTATGAAGCAATATCAGTACTGCATATTTCCTAAGAACATACATCTTAAAGGCTACATTTGAATAGTATTTCAAGACATGTATATTACATTGTGTTTTCACAAAATTCTGACTCATGTGTACATTTGTAGAAGCCAAATTAATTTTTACTGTGCAAAACAGAGTACATATACCATTTGCTTATTAATATTCATTATACAAGTAACACATGAGCACATCTCTTTAATATTGGCTGTACCAAACAGGCGTAAGGAAGAAACTAGAAATAGGGGGATCTCGCTGTACTGTTCCTCAGACCTGCATGAAAATTTATATAATGATGCATCATGAGCCTCACAGCGACTCTTAGGGGTCAACAGTTTCAGACCAGATTCACAATTCTATTGGGAAAAAAAATAATTTTATCTACACATCTGTCATAAAGTGTATTCCAGAAGAAAATTAGAAAAAAATATTCAATTCATTGGTCAGTGAAAAGTACTGAATTGTCCATGCTGTACCAGACAATCTTGTTGTAGTGGCAGAGCCTGGGACTGGCACTGTGCACAAGCTCTGGCTTCCTGACAACTACCAAGTGCACTGTCAACTAGGGTGGAGTTAAGCCTCTTTTTGCTTCTCCCTGATCCATTTTCCATAAATAGCCAAAAAGAAAAAGAAAAGATAATATATTTCTGGTGCTTGGAAAATCTGAGAAGGCAAGAGGAAATGCAGATGTTAAGTAGCACTAATGGAAATAATTGTATGTGTTTTTGTTGTGGTGGATTTGTTTTGTCTTTAATACATCACTTTATGGTTCTATTAAATGCCTAACAAGTTCCATTAATAAATTAATCTACTAAAATACATAAATCCAAACCACTGAGTATACAGAATAAGTAAAACTCAACTTCTGTACAGTTGTATAGCATATATATTCATGCAAAAGTAGATATTTCTAATATAAACACACAAATATATGTGAAAACACTATGTAGAAATGTAAAACAGAGTATTTTAATATAGCACTATCTATCTGCCTAAAATATAAATGAAAGCATAATAATCTATGTACATATATGTACATTCCTGTAGATGAGTACAGAGGGAGGGGGTTTAAATGCATTCAATGCTCACTTTAAGAACTGTGGACTTCACATGATGCCTGGACAACTCTTGAGGAACTGAAAACCCAGCTCTGAGTGGGTTCAAAGAAGGTTTTGGAACAAATTTAGACATACAAAGAGCACATGCAATATGGGAGTTGGAACTATATAAACATTCTGAAAAGCAGTGTGGGTGTGGGAAATATTTAGAAGCACAAAGAGTACCTTAGGCATTGTCAGAGGGGGCTTATAAACAAATTAGCAATGACAGGGAAGAATTAAGGGATTAGAAACTAGAGTTGCTCCATTGATAATGTCCCATTCTGATAGTACATCATGTGCTTTCCAGCTAGGTGCCCTACAAGATTTTTGAATCTGGGAGCACAAAGGGGATAATCATTAATCATATGGTCATGGTTTTGAACACACTCCACCCTCACCTAGATAAAACAGACACTTTAGACATACTAGTGGAGAATTTTAAAATGTCAATGAAAGGAAGTTATATACTAAAAATGTCAGAGGTTATTTATTTAGGAGAAATTCTTTAAAAGAAAAGTGAAACTCATGTGATGCAATTTGAAATTATTCTGATAGGTCATGGAGGGAACATAGGTAAAGGAATTCTGATGTCTGGAACACAGGAATTATTCATAAGGTCAGATTATAAAGTTTTATGTGTAAGAGACAGAATAATGATATCCATCTACAGATACACACAAAATAATGCTTGCAAATTATGTCCAGACACATGGTTTTGTTAGAAGGAAAACCTAGGGCCCTTTGTCTTTTCTGATTCAGTGTTTCCACAGAGTTGAAAAGAAGAAACAATGCATGTCAAGTCTGTGACTGTCTCAGTGCTGTAAAACAAGGATTCAAAAATGTCTTCATAGGTTGAATAGATGAGCCAAGACTGTCAAAATAATACAGGAAAAAACACAAAGTAAAGACAGAAGCAGAAATTTCACTCAATATCATAGGTGAGAGATGCTTTTTGAAACTTAGTTTACATGAAATACACATAAGGGATTAATTATCTCCATGATCCTTATGGGTCACTAGTTTCCGGGCTGCAATTTCAGCACTTACAAGTATAAAAAGCATATCATAAGAACAAATTTAATAGTTGTCTTGGGTTACTTTGTCCTTATCAAAGCACACCTCAAACACTAAGTGCCGCATTCTGAACTCTAGAAAATCATCTCTGGAAACACTCACCTTAGCAAAGTCTGAATGTTCTCAATGATTATAATTCTGAAATGACTAGGAAAGAACTTGGAATTAGGAGGAGGTTAAGGCAGAGAGCATAACTTATGCTAAAGAATAAGAGTTGTTTTATTGCAGGTGAATTTATATTGCATGAAATAATCCAGGGATCAGCATACAAATACTCCATGTCCTCTCTCCTGTGTGAATCTTAAACAAAACTGATGCCCCAGATATTGAGTTGATGGGAGAATTGGTGAAAAGATATGTAAATTCAGGGCCAGGGAAATAGCTCAGTGGTTCCAGCACCTGTCTTGCAAGTGGAAGGGCCCAAGCTTGATCCCAGGTAATTACATACAACAATGTTGGGTATGGAGACTCACACCCACCAGCAATCAGGACTACATATCACAGTGCTGGGTGTACTGGCTGACACTTGTAATCCCAGCACTCAGGAGGCAGAGGCAGGAGTGTTGCTGTGAGTCTGAGTCTGAGCTCAGGACCAGCCTGACCTACAAAGCAAGACCTTGTCTCAAAAAAAAAAAAAAAAAAAAGATATGTAAATATAGCCAAACAGGAATAATATTCAAATAATTTCCTGAATTGTTTTTAAAAATAGAGAGAAGATAAGTGACTTTCTAAAAAATAGAAAGTAGGTAAGTGATTGCCTGAGGACAGAAGGTGAGAGGATGGATATGGGGAAGAGAAATGATTACCACAGGTAATTTTAGAAAATGTTCTAAAATTGATTACAGTGGTAGCTACACAAGTCTGAATTAAAGCCACTGGATTGTACACTTTAAAAGGGTGAACTGTATACAAGGTGAATTTATCTCAAAAAATTTATCTCTTATCTCTAAAAAAATTTATCTCAAAAATAAAATTTATCTTGCAAAATGTATCATAGTTTCTGTTCCCATGTAGTGCAGGATGCTCTGGAGACTCTGACACCACTGTTTGCTCAGGGATCTACTTTCCTTGAGTGTCTGGTGGACTCAAGCAGGGAGGAGCTTGGCCGTGAGGGTCAAGGCCATCAGAATGTCAGAGGAGTCTCCTCAGGAACCTAGGTTGAGGGTAATCTTTCCCCCAAGTAAGACTGACATTCTTGCAACCATAGAGGGAAGATGTTTGCGGAGTCCTTTTCCAAAGTGATAAGATAAACCGGTACATGGGTGTATCCCACTGAATGATCACGACAAATACTTAAACATAAACGAGAAAACCTTTCTCATCTCCGTCAATGTATTTAGGAATAATTCATTATTAATGTACTGGGGTGTTTATATATATATTATATATATGGGGGTATATTTTTTATTCTTTTTTGCAGTGTGGTCTAACTTGTTATATTGACATTTGACATTGGAGAAACGTGACTACCTTTACAACTAAAAGTATACATTTGAATTTACCACACATGGTAAAAACACTAGGGCCTTCGAGGTTTCAAGCAAGAACAGTTTGATCTTTCTATTTGATATGATAGTATACATTAGATATACAGTTCTTCACAGGCGGTAACTGAGATTAGAACAGAGTAAAAGCCAATGTGGGCATGTCCAGTATGTGCTTCATCATTTTCAAAGTTTTTATATATCTATATGTCATATGTCCTTCTATGCTTCAAGATGATAAATAACTTGAAGAAGGTCAGGCTGATGTTTGCTAACTGATAAAAAAACAGGCTGTAGAATATTACTTCTGTGAGGCTCCTGGCATTCAACTCAGTTCTTTGAATTCATATAAAAAGTTAGTCAGGTGCAAGAAATTTTGAATAAATATAGAAAACAGAGAACTGATATCATATAAACGATGTGAACAATGAAGGAACATTAATTCATGGATCAAACTTTTTTAATCAAGTGTACACATTTTTTTCATTTATTTTGAGTTAAGGGCAAGGTATGTTTAAATTAATCTCAACGTTTCGAAAGTTATGACTGAAACAGAAAATATTTTTAATGTGAAAATGAAAGGTAGAAACATAGTATCAAAATATATACATTGTCCTGTGGATTTTGGCTTGTAGTTATGTAGTTATTTGTAAAATAATATATATTCTGGTTTTCCAACTTGAATCAGTAACTCTGTTACTAATTATAGCAATAGTTTAGTAGTGATGAACAAAATTAGAATGAAAATCATCTTCTCTAATCAATGATGCTGCTGATGGCATGTGCATAATACTTTCTGTTTCTTCTGACTTCTCAGCTTCTTCACTGTGAGACATTTAGCACTATTTCTCACACACGTGTGTATCACAGCTACTTACAGGAAATTGGCATGATAGCCTTATCACAAGACAGCACAGCCTCCATGTTACTTATCCATTGCCATAATCTTTATCTTTTGTTTTTTTTATTGAAATCTTTATTGGTACATTACATATATGCATCATGATCACACTCCATAATGGGGATTTGTACCAGTATAAGACACAACTTAATTCTCATTTTTTTCCCATAGCCCTACCCATCCTACCACCCCACTATATACATAAAATTTATTTCCTTTCTTTTTTGTTATAACCTCATTAATTTTCCCCCTTCACCCTATTTTACTTTGAGTAGTTTCTATTTCACAATATATACCATACAATTCTAGGACTCATTTACATCTTTAGCCATAATCTTTATCTCTACATAATGCAAATTGAATTCTGCATCATACATGAGAAATCACTACAGTATACAAAACGAAAGCCTCTGGCCTTTAGCCTACGTCGTACCTTAATCTCCATGCCGCGCAGTATCTATTATCTTAAGTGTTAAGTGTCTAAGTCGGTGCTTTAAAGCACATTTAAGTTGCTTCACAGCCATCATCACCCATCGTCAAAATTCTTCATCTTGCAAAGTTGAAACATAAACACTTTCTTCACCTCATCCTCTGCTAACTACTATTTATTATCTGTCTTTCTGATTATGATTACTATAAATCACTCCTACAAGTAAAGGCATGCAGAAGTTGACTTTTTCTGAATTTTATCAGCTTGGGATCTTCAAGATTCATCCATATTTTAGCATGTCACCCTTTAAAATGTTGAATAATATTCTAATATATGTATATACTATATTTTGCTTATTCATTTATTCGTTGATGGACAGTAGAACCTTTTTTACTTTTTAGCTTTGTGAATAATGTGCTATAAAAATAGATGCACACAATTTTTTTTAATCCTGCTTTCTTTTCATCTTATTCTTCTCACTGTACCCAGAAGCAGAATTGCAGGGTGGTATCAGAGCCCTGTCTTTAGCCTTTAGGGGAAACCACTCTACTGTTTCCTTCATACCCATTAGCCCATTAGCACTGCACTCAAGTTCCAGGTTCTTCACATCATCTCTGTTGTTTTTTTTCTTCCTTTACTTAGTGGAGGCAGGAATATGGATTCACCCCATGGTTGTGAGTTAGTATCACTTTGAAGGTAAGTTTTATATTTCCATGATATCAAGTAATTAAAAACATTTTTTTAATTTTTTTAATCTTTATTGGTACATTAAATATACACATCATGATTGCACTCCATAATGGGGATTTGTACCAGTATAGAACACAACTTAATTCTCATTTTTTCCCATAGCCCTACCCACCCTACCACCCCCCCATATACATAAAATTTTTAATACATTGGTGAATTAAGATAGGTAGGATTTTCTTGAAAATTATAGCATCAATGTTCATGGTGGATAACAATGTCTAGTATACTTTGGATATGGTGTCATTTTTTAATTCAAATTTTTATTGGTGCCTTATACATCATCACTGCATTCAACATCGACAGTTTGCACCAGTATATGACATGACTTGATTCTCATTTTTTCCCACATAGTGTCTACATCTGCCTCTATTAATATGTGGCTAATAGAAGAAATTAGGGGTTGTTCCCTTCTGTTCCAATTTTTGAAAGTTTGAGAAGGATTGTTTTAATACTTCTTCAAAGATTTCTTGAAAATGAACAGTAAAACCATCATGTCTAGGGATTTGGTGAGATTTTTGTTACTCTTAAACTTCTCTACAAAGTATAGGTCTGGTCAACTTTTATATTTCTCCATGGTAGATTTGGTAGGTTTTATGTTTCTGAGACTATGTATTTTATATCTACTTTATAGTGTGTAGTTATCCATAGTATCCCCGTATTTCTTTTTTACTTCTGTAGAATGGGTCTTATCTACTTCAGTTTTGTTATTTCCATTACAGTATTTGAATCTTCTTTCTTTTTTCCTCATTCTGAATTACAGTTTCTTCATATCTTCTCCAGTGCTTGTTCTTTTCCTTTTTATCATGGAGGCAATTTTTCAAATTTGTTGGTCTTTTCAAAGAGCTTATGCTTGTTTGCACTGAATTTTCTCTATGTCAGATGAAGATGACTAAGATCGTACTCAATTATTTGAAATAGAAAATATTATTATTAGCATAGAAACCTATAATGTTCAGTTTTCAATAAATCCCAAAATATTATCTTTGTTTTTGTTATACTGCTATTACATATTTTTTGAGATTATATTTTATCTTGTTTATTCATAAAGCAGATCCATGATAATCCTGGAGTCTTTTTAAAAATGTTTATATGCAAAGAAAAAGAGTTGACAATTTGGATATTAGATACAAAATTACACAAGTTACTTGTTTCTCTGTATTTCTGCACTAAAACTAAATTTTTATTTCTTTTTTTAAAAAATCTTTATTGGTACATTAAATATACACATCATGATTGCACTCCATAATGGAGATTTGTACCAGTATAAGACACAACTTAATTCTCATTTTTTCCCATAGCCCTACCCACCCTACCACCCCCCCATATACATAAAATTTGTTTCCTTACTTTTTTGTTACAATCTCAACATTTTCCCCTTTCACCCTATTTTACATTGAGCATTTTCTATTGCACAATATATAACATACAATGCTATTACATATTAAGTCGTCACTCAAACTGAATTTCTTTTTAATCCTTCCTCACCCATAAGAATGGTCAGTCAGTCATACTTTATAATCTTTCTAACATGAAATAACATTATGAAACTTCTGAGGTTTCCACTGTTCACACATGCATTTTCATGCAAGGTGTATGAGGTATCCTCTAACCTCTCTGGACTCAGAATAGTAAAGTCTTCTAAACTACAACTTCATAAAATGTTTGTATGTTTGAAAAATTTGCTAAAATATGTTTGTGTATTATTGAGGACTTGAAGAGAACAAAGATGTAGTTATTGTGTTTAATATTTACTGAAGAAGAGATAACAAAAAGTAGCTTTATGAATAATGAATTTTAATTAGTATTTCATTCTTGGAATACAATATAACATTAGAAGATTGACATAAAAAACAAGGGTGTTTCTTTGGATGATTTATATTGTATGTTTAATATGGTAGTGAATAACTTCTAATTGATTATACTATATTTATGCCTAATTCTAAATGCTACTCTCACAATCTGTTAACAACATGAAATTTTGGGCAAAATACCAGTAAGTTATACGAAGAAGATTATAGTTATATAAAGAAGTATTATATGTTAAACTACAAGTTATTGATGCTTAGATTTCAGCAAAGATTTGGATATAAAATTTTTCAGTACACCATGTTTATGGTTGAATTATTTTTCATTTATTCAAAAATAAAACGTTCTTTCCTTAAATATTTCATAGTAAGATATTTTGAAATATTTAATATTTTGATGTTATTGCTGAATACTTCACATGTTAAAATTATTAATATTATATTTAAATAAGTCATTACTTTGAACCTATTTAGCAAAATGCAGGGTGCATAGTTGTTTTGAAAATCCTTAAACAACAAATTCTCCATGTTGAATGTGATCATAATTTCTATCTAAAATGTACCAGTAAAAATTACATATATCCCATTAATTTTTTTAAGGTATCAAGATATTTTCAAGCATTGTTTGCAAATGTTAAAAATACTGGAATTTAAAATTTTTTTCACTGTAGTATTTTTTTTCTGGTTCTCAGAGTAAACTATTTTAATAAAATCAAGAGAGATGATATATATATTGGTAGTTTTACCGAATGACTGAATAATTATAATAAGCAAGCTTACTGTTCAAAACTCTGGTCTGAGTTGCAAAGTGCAATGCAGATTTGTTTCTAGAAGATGCCATACATGAGTAGTTAATTCATCTGTTGAGTTGAAATGGTGATTTTTAAGCCAAAATGGATGGATCTTACAAATTGTTGGTTAGTAAGTTTGTTTTTAAAAGACCTCACAAAAACAACATACTTGATTGATTTTTGATGAAGCCATTAAAATTGAAGATGCCATTTTTGTCAAAGTGATAAACATGTCTCTCATCTAAAATGCTGAAGCACTCAACTGAGTTAAGAACATCAGAACCAAGAGGCCTATAAAATGTTTTGGCTTCAGGATGGAAGGCAGCTATACACTTTGGAAATGTTCCCAATCTTATGCAGAAGATTTGATGGATTTATCTAATGATCTAAATTTAAAATAGAATGTTTTAAGTATAGAGTAGGTAATAATTCTTCATTAAAAAGGAAATTTTAACGTTAATTAAAGGGTTTAAACATTTATCAGCATCATTCAGTGGCTGTCACTCTGGTATTATTGAAATAGAGAATGATTTCATTTTATTTTATTTTATAGTTGAAAGTGCTTTTTGTTGTATTTTGAAATGAATACACGGAGGTACTTTTCCTTCTCTGAGAATCTTCAGGCCCATTAAGATGATCTATATGTGTGAGATTCAGACACATAAACATTTTTTGCTGAGTGATTATATTTAGTCTTTTCCTCTAATTTATAGATTTGTTTTAAAGTTGTTAGTCTGAGCTCTCAGAGAGGTAGTGAGAGCCCATTATGTGTAGCCTTCAAAAAGAAGCAACTCTAACTAAGTTTGTCTGCATGTACTTTTAGTAACTGCTGATTCTATGAGTTCCTCCAATAAATGGAACAAAGGGCAGATTGCCCAAACTGAAGCACAGCCTTTCAGATGCTGTAAAAGCCAAACACATAACAGCGATGCTACCAGTATCATCATCAGCTTTCCCACTGAATGAGCAGAGTCTTGAAATGAGTTTGAGTCCATGTTATTGCAGTGTCAGGAAAACAACTCACACTCTCTGAAGTAAGAATCATGATATACCATGCACAGGTACAAATTCCCAATAATGAGTGTGATTGTAATATATGCTTAAAATCTACCAAGAAACCCAAACAAATGAGATCTTCTTAGTATGTTCCAATGTGATATTTACATGATTAAGGATACCAGAAATTTTCAGTGAAAAAGAGAAAGAAAAACAAAATGGCTTTCCTTGAAAACAGATCATGGTGACAACAGCAGAAAATGTCAAGATGAATTCAAAAGCTTACCTTGTATGTGATTTTTTTATAGACTTGAACCCTAAATGCTCCAAAAAACGTCGCCACAAAAAAACTCAAAAAATCCTCAAGTTTCTCAATGTAGACATCTTGAGAAGCACATCTTGTGTGGACATAAAAAGAAGACTTGACTATGAACACTAAGCGAGGATGCACAAAAGGTGAATGATTTTCTCTGTGCTCTGCCTGCCTTTCGGCCTCTTTTCCTTTTTTATTATACACTCCAGGACCATGGAAATAATTCTATATTTCCTTGCAAAGTCAACTGCAATACAAACTCCCTATGAAGCACTGACACTCACATTAGAGTGACATTTACTGCATTTGAGATGAATCAGTCACTCTTGAACTTTGCCACACTCACACACTATGTAATCATCAAGCAATTTTCATAACTGGAATGTTTTATTGATGTAGAAAATAAGAACATTTTGACTAAAAAATAACTATATAAGTAGTTACCAATAAATAGTTTACTATCTTAACTTACTTTTACAAAGGGTTAGTGAGACAGAATTTTCACTATCAGTTGAAGACGTCTTAGTTATGTTTCACTGAGTCATTGACATAACCGATATATTTTACAGATACACCACAATCTGTATATACCTTGTCCTAGAACAAAATTCTTCTCATACATAGAAAATGAAACAAAACAAAGAAATAAACAAACAAAGAGGCTTATATCAATTAACTGAAATGTGTGCACACACACAGACAATGATAATTCTTTGTTCATGTGAATACATCTTACATTCTCAGGAAACCTGCTTGTTAGTTATTTTGTCCAGTTTATCCTTATCCAGTTGTGCATTTATCAACTCTCTGTTGAGGGGAGATTTCAGACTGGTGGGCAGCAGAGAGAGGGCGCCTTAGAGGTTTGATGTCCAGGCACTGGAATAAGCAATGTGAGTAAGAGAAGGAGGGAGGGTGGTCCTGGGACCCGGGAAGGATCTGAAATGAAAACTGAAGCACATGAGAAGAGACAAAAAGAGTGATCGACAAAGAGAAAGGAGAGTGCAAGCAGTGCCTCCCTCCCACTGACTGTGGGCGGGGGCACAATTGGGACCTGCAGACCGACCATGACCACAGGCTACCCCAAGACTTCCTTGTGGAGACACCACTGGAGCAGGCAATGGACACAGAAGACTGCAATGGGAGGTGAGATGTTGGGGTTCAGACTTTCCACTGTAGAGAGGGGCCAAGTGAGTTCAGAACTGAGAATAGCTTTCCAGGGCTTGCTGATGGCTTCTGGATCAGTGCTGGAATTCACCAGGAGGGAGCCAAGTCTGGGACTGCAGGTTGCGTGGACTGCTGCTGGTTCCTTCCCAAGTCCCAGGTTCTACCTTATCCAGAAACTCTCCAGAAACTCTCCTGAACCTCAGTGGAACAAAAGGTCAGAAGGGCTTCCTGGTATTAAACAATGGTGCACTCCCTTGTTATCCCCCAGCGACAGCAGAGACATGTCTTTGAAGTAGACACTTTTTTCTTTTCTTTCCTTTTTTTTCTTTTCTTTTTTTTTTTTTTTTTAGGTATTTCCTTTTAATTTTTTCTCATTTCTTCTTTTTTTGTTTCTGTTTTGTTTTATTTCTCTTGATTGTTTTATCTTATTTTTAATAAACATGAGCATTGTTTCTAGATTTTTTTTGCTGTTCTTTTATTCTTCTTTTTTTCTTCCTTCTCTTTCTTTGTCTTTTTCACCAGTACCTCAAAGTTTGTATGATATTACTCTGCCCCCCCCAATTTGTTTATCTCTTTCTCTTCTATTTCTCTATTTTTTTCTGTAACTACATTTAAATTCTCTTCCCTGAAGGTAAAAATCCCTATATTAAGGATTTATTCAGTGCACACAATTTTTTGGTTTGTTTTAAATTTTATTATATAACCCCAAATCTAGTTTACAAATTTAAAGGTAGAAAATTACTAGTTACCCCAGTGTATCATTTTGGGAGCTATGTTTGATACTGTTGTTATTCCTGATTAGGGGCAGCGAACAAATTAATCATGCAGAAGAAATTTCACAGGAATTGAAAATTGAAGTCAATGGCTACATTTGAGGTCTTTTAGCCAGATTTATGTTAAAAATGAAGTGCTCAAAGCCCAACAAAATGATTTAAAATGTCTTGAGTTTGGTCAGAAAGGAAGCTCCAGTAAAGCTGGTGACTGCAAAGACAGAGAAGAGGAGTTGAGAAGGAACAAGATGATAGAAAAAAAAATAGACTGAGAGCTTCAAAAGAAACAGTAGGATTTCACCCTTTGATGTCTCAAAATTTAAAAAGGAAAGGACTTTGTTTTGAGAAAGAAGACCCAGAGCACTATGTTCCAGAATGCCAGCAGCCTAGGGAAGTTGTTCCAAAATGGCAGCAGCCTAGAGAATTTGCTCCTTAGGAATGGGTCCAGGTAGATCAGTAATCCAGGAACTAGACTCCTACAACCAAGAAAGGGGAAAAAGTGGCTGCTCACATTCCAGCTTGCAGCAGACCTTCACTTCACCCAATTGACACTGGTTTGGGGTACATGCAAAATGCGAGACTTGTGAGGTCAGGAAGGTTTCCACTCAGATTTCAAAAGAAGTCCTGGGAGACAGAGGAGTGTGTTACTGAGAGGGAAGTGTATGAAAATTTAAGTGTGAAGATGAACCCAGAATTTGGAGAAGTCAAGAGTATGGATCATGTGAGGAAAACCACTAAAAGGGAGCAGAGCTGGCACAAGGGAGCAGCTGTGGGAGTTAAAACCACTGAGAGTGCCATAAAAATGGTGCCATCCAAACCCTTTGAAGTTCACAACTTGACACAGATTGCTAGGAATGCTGGAAGTGGAACTATGGGACATAATGGTTGCCCTTCTGACTTGCTTTGTCTCATTCTTTTGTATTCCTTTGTAATTTTTTGAATGGAAATGTCTATCTTGTGCCATTGAATGTTGGAAGTGTTTAGCTTTCTTTACATTCCTACAGGGATCTATAGCTAAGAGTTTGCCTTAAATCTCAGAGGAGACTTTGGACTTGGACATTTCAGCAATGCTGAAACTATTAGGACTTTAACAACTCTGAGAGATGGACTAAATGCCTTTTGCATAAAGGAATGTATGTGAATCTTTTAGGGTCTAGATTGGATCTAGATTTCTCCCCAAAGCCTTATATGGTCACCACCTTGATTGAGAGTGTATTAATGAGGAACTGATTCATGATCCAAAGTGCTAGGATTAAGGGCCTGAGAGCTGCCTATCCAAGGTAGCCTGAATGAGGCAAAAAGGGCAGGGAGACACTGTGAACGCTTTTTGTTACCTTTGCTGCCATGTTGTTTCTCCTCTGTGATGCTTATTTGCCATCTCATCTCAGAGCCAGTTGATTATAGACTGAAAGCTCTATGAACTATGAGCCAAATAAATCATTTTCTTTTAACTTTGGGTGTCACGTGTTTTGTCTCAGAAATAAGAGGGAAGTAACTAATACAAATATATTTAATAATTAGATAAATATTGCAAAATACATAATGATAAAAATTTCATATAGCTGAATCATAATTTCCTGTTTCAGAAGGAAGAAGTTATTACTGTTAATGATCAGTTTTTTCAACATGTTTTGTTTTAAAAAAAAGAACTGAAGAAAATATGAAACTGGGAAATTAAGATTAAAGATCACTGAAATGTAGATGCATTATTAAGTAGATATATATTCCCTGGAAGATTTTTTTCTTTTTTTTTTTGAGACAGGGTCTCACTTTGTGGTTCAGGCTGGCCCTGAGCTCAGCCTCAGACTCACATCATAGCAATCCTCCTGCCTCTGCCTTCCGAGGGCTGAGATTACAGGCATGAGCCACCATGCTTGGCACTATGGTATGTGGTACTGGTTGCTGCTGGGTGTGAGTCTCCACACCCAGTATTGTATGTGGTTACAGGGGATGGAATCAGGGTCTTTGCACTTGCAGACAGGCACCAGAACCACTGAGCTAAATCCCCAGCCATCCCTGGAAGATCTTAAAAGGTCTCAGGCAAAGCAATGTGTTTGAGCAGAGACTGAGAAACATTATTTGACCAGAAGTACTTGGATTTTATGCAGAGATTTAGCAATTTACTATAATTTTGAGAAATATTTATTGAGTAAATGTGTTGGAGAGTATGAGAGACATAATTCAGAGAAAATCTATCTCTGGAAGTACAGAACAGCAAAGGAAGAGTTGAGGGTTACTTCAGGGTTTCAGTTTCCAGGAAGGTGATCAGCAATCACAGGTCAGGCAATGCAAAGTATCCAGGGAGTTCCAGAAAACACGTGAGATCTTTCCCTGGACTGACAGAGGTGACACATGATACACAGGAATGAATCTTGTAATTGAGGAGCAGTAAAATGTCAGTTGTCTCTGAAAAGCAGAGAAAGCCACACAAACAAAAGAGAAAGAGAAAACACAAGACCTAGGCTTTGCACTCTAAAGTGAGGGTGTCCTGGCTTCTCACCCTGACTTTCATAGAAATATCTGCTTCGTGATCTAAAATACTGCTCGGTGAACAGCATAACCGTTAGAAAGCTCCCAGGTTTCAAATGTAAAATCGGAGCACTAATTCCAGTAATCTCGTACAACACTCCTGCTCTCTTGTAAAAGTAAGAAAGAGCTGCAAGGTAAACTATTCTAGTGACTTTTCACATAAGACAAGAAAAAGATGTAACGATTGTGAAAAGAAACCTGACAAAAATGGGGGAAAGTGAAAAATGTAGCCTTCAAAATCTATTAGGGCCTTTTAAAGGTGATAACATCACTGCTATAATCATAGAAAGCTGAAACAGTAGGAAAATTAATATGACAGTTATTGTGAAGATGAGATAAGAAGTGATATAGGAATAGATGAAAATTAAAATAATAGACTTACAAGCTTAGTGTATAACATGCTATTTACATACTAATGTATGTCTTTGTAGATTTATAACTTTACACTTATAGATTAGGATGACTAGGGTTAAATCTATTATAAGCAATGGAAAAACACTACAGTGTTCTATAAGAGATGAAATGCATATTTAACATATTACATAAAAATAATTATAGTGCCTAATTTGCTACTAAAATTATGATGTGACTTTACATTTTAATTAATGAGACTGTTCATATGAAGTTATGAACACTATTTATATACTCCAAGTGGTAGTTTTTCAAATCTTTGCTGTAGTATGTTTGAATATAGTTTTGTTAAATGAGTTATCTAAATTACAATAAAGTATACATTTTCTAATAGGTTTCAAACTATTGTAACTTTGCAAATTTCTTTGCCTCAAAAACATATACTTCAAACAAAAGAAAACTTTCTCCACGTGCCAAATGTGATAAACTAGCATGATTTTTAATATTTGTAGGCCATTTTACAGTGATTTCTCAAAAAATAGGTATTTTTCCTTTTAAAATAATTGTCATTAGATTTTCTTTAAAAGGTAGAATCTGGCAATTTTATATGAGTATTCTCAAAACCATTTAGGGCATTTCGTGGTGTTTTGAGGGAGCATATTTTTGGCTTACTAGAATTCTTTAGCCCTTTGTATTCTTTATAATTTTATATATACAATCCATGTATATATAACACCCATTGCTTGTTCAAATCCAAAGAATATTGTTACTTTAATAGCAGATTCACATCAGTTCCCCTGAAAATACTCCAACTTATTCAATGCACACTTATCTCATCTCTCCTGCCACTTTCTAGAGCAGTTTTGGAATCTCTTTTTGTGACAGTCTTTGGGAGACATGATAAAAAAGTAATATGGTGGATACTGCAGCTGAATGTCATCCATCCAAAAAGAAAGGGTGTGAGTCTTCACACAAAAGTAATGGTGTGTCTTCTTCCATCTTGTTTACCAGATATGACACCACACAGTTCCAGATCATTCCTAATATCAGAATGGTCATGAATGGTAAACAGCTTGAATAGACTCAAAACATCAAGGCAGTACAGCAAACGACACTCATGAAAGAGGATTGAAGAAACTGCTTCAGACACACCAAGAAAGGTGGGATAAATGTATTCAAAGCAAGGAAAATTATTCTGAGAGAGACTAATAGCAGTTTGTCTTCCACTAGAATAAACTTTTAAATACCCATTGTATTGTTTAATCACATACATTTAAATGAAAATATAGATAGATGATAGATATCGATATGATAAACATAATATATGTTATATATGTTATAAAGAAAGAAAAGGCTGAAATATTTTGAACAACATTGAGGTGGGTCAGAAACAAAAAAGGTGATGAGACAATACACAAAGTTGTATTTAGAGGCAACATGAAAATCATAAAATCACTAAATATGTTAAAGTTAGTGGGATAAAAAGAGTAGTAAGAAACAAAGGTTACAAGTGGATGACTTGAAATAATAGCTCTTTTAATAACAGGATAATTGAAAAATAATTTCTTAAAATATTCATAGGTATAACAGGTATAAAAATACCAAAGTATGTATACAAAATAAGGCAACCAATTTGGGCCATTTATATTTTTAAAAATATAACATTTTCAAAAATCGATTTAAAAATATTCAATGCTCCCTTTTAAAACTAAAAGTCTTAAGTAGGATGAATAAGATGACATATTTCAATAAATAAATACATGTGCCACTTTGAAATGATTTGAAAACCCAAAGTCAAGATGAGAAAAACATATTGAAATCGACACATTTCCATAGCCAGGCTCCTATTGATTTTCCGATGACTAAGAATAAAAGACTGTGTCAGGTAACAATTCTAGAAGTCCAGAGAAATGAGTTCAGGGACATTGTCTAAGGCCCTGGTGCTTTCTCTCTTTGAATCCTAAAGCTCACCTTTCTCCAATGTGTCTAAAGGCTCTTTCCTTTGCTGGTTCTAAGATAGTTCCTACAGTACTTGACTCCTTATTCCTGTCTGTCTTAATAGATTTGGGAAATACTTCTTTCTATAACCACAAAAAGAGCCTGAACTTATCTGAACGTCAAAAATTTACCATCTTAATTTGTAATTATTAAAAAATATGCAATGTAGGTAAGCACACACCAAGAATGAGCTTGAAATAGATAAAATAATTAGCATTTCTGCTTGTAAGTAGCTCAAGACATATTCTCTGCCCTTTCTAATCCATGTCAAATAAATTAAAGGACAGACACTTAACCTGACATTTAATGATACAGTGAGCTAACTTCAATAAGCTCAATGGTCATTTACACTATGGATGCTTTGACTTGCAAGACAGTGAAGTACATAGTCTAGAATTACATCCTAATTACTGTGAACCTCCTCTTTTAAGTATTTAGCTTCAATAAAGTACATATGATATTTTTTGACTGATTAGAAAGCTAATTCTTAAAAGGGTCAAGTAAGTTGCCCAAGGTGATGGAGTTATGAGACAGATCATTATAATTCTCTTATTATTAATAGTTATCTTTCCACTATGTGAATTGCAATGTGTCTACATTTATCTATGCATAAAAGGTATCATAAGTGGACACTTTGGTCTGATTTTGGAAATATTACTTAAAATGATGAGACAAAAATGAAAACTGTCTG
This sequence comes from Petromus typicus, assembly GCA_004026965.1. Lineage (NCBI taxonomy): Eukaryota > Metazoa > Chordata > Mammalia > Rodentia > Petromuridae > Petromus > Petromus typicus. The sequence goes on along the minus strand of PVIR01001340.1, from coordinate 31,159 downwards.
TACACTCCATAGTGCAGATTTAGATGCACGATGCAGGATTCATGGTTCTTTGACATCTATTTTGTCACTGTTGACCTATTGCTTTTTTTCAAGGCTGAATAAGAAGCTTGAGCCTGAGATATCATCACAAAGACTCCTGAGAAGGAATTATTAAGACTGCCGGGAGGCAGAGAACCTGTTATAAGCAATGTCAGTTATGGGTATGCAAAATGTCAAATGTCGGTCTTAGGAATTGAAGAATATATACTTTATGAATGCTGATTTGACTATTAGGGCTGATTTGAGTATAAAAGAAAACCCATCTGAGATAGGCTTAAAATGAAAAGAAAAACATTGCTTAACACAGGAAGAAGCCATCCTGAAGAAGGGTTTCTAAAAATGTCTGAATCACAAAGATTCCCAAACTGAAGTCTGGTTTTACTCTAAGGCTACTTCCCTTGCCATATAGATGCCTACGAAATTAGAGATATATTATGATGATTCAATGTAGATGAAGAATGAAAAAAAAAATTTTAAGTCACACCTCTGATCTGGTTTAAGAATGATTACCTTGAAATTTTCAATGGATTATTTCAGAAGAATAACTCTTTGTATAGTTGAAGGAACACTAAAGTTGGAGGCTATTTTCTGCCTCTTTAATTTTCTCTGTCATTATATTGTTTAATATATAGTTTCCTTCAATTCATGTGTACTAACTCCTTATACTTCCACAAATATTTCATATTATACCATTAAAAGTCTATCCGTTTTGAAGTGTGAAGACTATACAATTTAGTTTTGTACTTTCATTCAAGGATAGGTGATACTACTGAAGGGTAAGTACTGCAAATTCACAATGATTTTAGTATTTCGATCTAGAAATTAAAAATAACAATAATGTCTGCATGATAGATAACAGTATAAGCCTATTAAGTCTAACTAAAATTCTTATTGTAGTACAAACAAATGAGTTCACTGTGGCAATGTGAGAAACTTAACCTGAGATTATTAATCAGGAATAGTTTAGAAGCAATAAAGGATTCTTATTAGTTCTGTAACAAATCTTACAAGATTATTATGTGTCAAGTACAATGTTCTTGGCTTTAGGGGTAAATAAATTGATAGTATATTAACCTTGTCTTCTCAAAGCTCATAATTTAAAATAAGTCCTTGAGGAACAGCACAAACAAATTTATGTGAACCAAAGCCTCTTTTATTTCCCATTCCATAGACACAGAGAGAAAATGACCACCTTGAATTGAAGATTTTCTTTTCTTTTTCCTAACTTTATTGAAATTTAAATGCTATATAAAAACTGTGAAATTAATTAAATATTTACTACGCAATTTATTTTTGTATATTTATGCATTCAGTTATAATTCATTCAGAGATTACTTTTTGGAATAAATACTTGAATTTATATCTTTATTTTAGGATTGGTGGACATTTAAAGATTTCTGACTTTTTGCTCTTATACAAAATGTAGACATGGACACTTTGTCTCTTCATTCCAATTAATGAGAGTTTCTCGTGGTATTATTATATCCCAGTATCTAAAATGATCCAGTTATGAAATACTGTATTGTCAAATTGCATGATAGTTATAAGTTGCTTGACAAACAGATTTGCCAAAAAAGATATTCCAAAAACCAACACAAACTTTAAAAATGTTTCTTGGAGAAAACTGGGATCAGTAGGGAAGATTTTATTTATTTCAGTGCTGAAATACATTACCTAGTATATGAAAAATAGAAAAATGTGATTTTTAGATGACGTGATTCCTTTGCTGTACCAGATTACCTGCAATGGTTCGAAGTGTTTTAATAACTTTTGCCTTTTTCTCATTTTTATTTATACTTATTTTTTTACTTCTCTGTATAATTTCATCCAATTTGCTCTTCACCGTATCTCATCCGTTGTTTAAAGGATTGACTTTCAAAAGTATTTTTCAGGGCCCAGGAGTTAGCTCAGTGTTTCTTGCACCTGTCTTGCCAGCTTAAGGGCCCAGGTTCAATCCCTGGTAAACCACATAATAATACTGGGCATGGAGACTCACCCCAGCAGCAACCAGTACCACATACCCCAGTGCCGGGCATGGTGGCTCATGCCTGTAATCCCAACACTCAGGAGGCAGAGGCAGGAGGATTGCTGTGATGTGAGTTGGAGGCTGAGCTCAGGGCCAGCCTGAACCACAAAGTGAGACCCTGTCTCAAAAACAAACAAACAAAAAACTATTTTTCATTCCATGAAGTGTCCCTTGCTTTTTTCTCAGTCAATATGGGCACTGTTTCCAGTTGCCTGTGGCTGGACTTCCTCTTTCTTTAGGTATTTATTTGGTTGGCACAGTAGCATTACCAACACAACATCTCAAAATATCGAGTCCGATACTCATCTGTGTGATTTCTGCTTGTCCTTCTGGCTTTATTTGTGAAGATTTATTTTTCATTCTGTATTATGTGACATTCCTCAGTGAGTTTGTTGTGACATATTTTGAGTCATGGGTTATTTAGAAAGAAACTGAGTTGGTTCTGAGGGTTATGTGGGCAGGTGGAATATGTACCTCCCCATGCCATGTTCAAGTAAAAACAAAGCTGCCTGTTGTTCTGTCCTTCTCTGCAGAGCATTTTCCCTATTTCTCTCTATTTTTCTTTCTCTCTCTCTCCTGCTCAGCAGGTTCTGCTGAAGAGCATTTGCTTTTGATAGAAGTCTCCTAGAAGTAACTCACTTGTGTCAATCCAGGTTATGTCTCTTGTTCCATGAACCATACTGGCTCCTCAAAAAAGGAAGCTCAGAATCTTCCCAGGACAACTAGCAACTTCGAATCATGATTAGATTTCAACATTCGGTTTTTCCCTTCATTTTTAAACTTTATATCTGTTGGTTTTCTATGCATTGTTTGTGAAATATGTGTGATTTTTATATCTAAATATACATTTTTTTCAGTAAGATGTTTGTTTAGAATATGTTTGTTTGTTTCTCTATGGACACAGAGAAACTCAAAAAATGTAAATATTTCCAGTTACTATTTTGAGTAATTTTATAAATGAACTATCAAATTTTATATCATTATCTAAACTGCAAGTTAGAGAAACTATTGAAGGACAAAGACTCTTGATAAAATCTGTCTTACACTAATGTAAAAATCCAATACATTGGTACATTCCATGGAATTTTATTGTTTGAACTTTTGGTTTTGCCCAAAAACTATTTTGACTTGTGCTCTTTAGGAATTGTAACTTATAAAATGTATTTTTTTTTTCAAATCTTCTTTGGTACCTTACATATCCACCTCATAGTCACTTTCAACATTGAGAATTTGTACCAGTATATGATATGACATGACTTAATTCTCATTTTTCCCCATTCCCCTAACCACCCTAAAACCCCTCTACCCCCATATACATAGTCTTTTCCTTTTTTATTACCATCACATTATTTTCCCCTCTTTACTTACCTCTATACTCCCTTTCCTTAAATATGTTCTATTACATCATATCTATTTTATATTCTAGAACTCATTTACAACTTCATTTTGTTGTGCCAGAGAAAAGATGCAATACTTACACATCTATAATCTATTTTTACATTTATGAGAATGTCTTGAAAGTACATCCATTTGAGTATGAATGACTCAATCTTATCATTTTTTATGGCAGATTAATACTCCATTCTATGAAAAGAACCACATCTTTATCTAGTCTCCTGTTGATGGACATTTTGGTTGTTTCCAAGATTTAGCTATCACAAACTGAGATGCTATAAACATACCAACAACAAATGTTGGCGAGGCTATCGAGAAAATGAAACCCTTCTACACTGTTGGTGGGGGTATAGACTCATACAACCCTTGTGGAAATCAGTGTGGAGGCTCCTCAAAAACTAGAATTAGCAGTCCCATTTGACCTTGCTACTCCTCTGCTAGGTATATACACAAAAGAATGGAAAGATTCATATCACAGCTACATATGTACACCCAGGTTTATAGCATAGTAGCTCATTTTGTGATACAATGTATTTTTTAAAATTCTATATTTCAGTTTAGAATTGGTCACAATTCGTGTGTTACACACCATTTAAGGTAGGTACAGAGAGAGAAACTTGGAAGCAAATTATGCTTTTAAATATTGTGTTTTGTTTTGTCCCCCTTTTTGTCTGGTGGTCATTGCTTATTTCTTTGGTTATGCCTATATTTAGTGATAAAAAACCTTATTAAACTGGAAAATATTATATTTTCTTTTGCAGCTTTATACTCAAGTGAAATTTTCTATTTAAAGGAACTTAAGACAAAGCCATTTTGCATTTTAATACTGTTAAATACTGTCATAATTAGCTTAATTATTTTAATTTCACATTATATCATTAGATTCTATGGCTATCTTATTAAAATGATAATTAATTTTAATGAAATATTAAGTAATATAAACTAATAAAATAAATAAAGATGAATGACATTCATTGATATCCATCACATACAAAGAGAGACTCAGTATCATAACTGTTATAAAATTACTGATAGGTTAGATATTTAATAATCATAAAATATATTTCTGGAATTATGTAAAGCAAAATACAACAGATGAAATTCAAAAGGGGAAAATAAACATATGAGGTATTTCCTTGTCAACACATTTAAGAAGCAGTGTGAGAGATGAAAAGTGACTTTATTTTCTAGTCCATAAAAAATACATTAATTCAAGATCTTCCAAAAATATTCAAATAAAACCTGAATCATGTTACTTTACCATATATGGAAGGTAATCTAGAAAGTTTCAATTAAAAAAGATTTAAAAATTAACCAAATGTATTTGTCACTAAGCAAATCTGATAATTTCATCACAGTAGTACTCCACAAGCAACCATAGGAGATCAACTGTAAAATAAGTTTAACATTTGGAGGGTACCAAAAGAATAACATATTTTAAAAATTTACAATTTAAAAAAATTGTATCTTGCTTTTTCTAGGAAAGTCTGAGTTAAATCTAATGAATAGTTGATGGCAGTGTGCTTTACTTTCTAGACTTTCAGCTAGGAAGGAAAAAATGTGACAGGTTGTTGAACATCAACAGTTCATGCACTGGAAGGAAATAATCACCATCAATAATGAGCAGCAATCATTAGTGAAAAGTTGATGTTTACTAAGAGTCAGGCTCATAGCTGACAATAATGAATGCTGAGGCACAATCGAAACCAGGTATCATGTGACTACTGATAAAACAGGAAGAAGTACCTAGCACTTTCCACACAAATGGTGACCAATTCCTGATTCTGAACTTCCTAAGCCCCTCCATATACTTGCCTGCCTACAAGATGGCATTTTAATTCACTGAGATAATTAATTGCATCATTTTAATAAATGATGATGATATAGCTAATATTCTTGCAGAAAAACATATATACCTCTTTGCCACATTATTTATAAATATATGCACAAATTGGCTAACCATTTAAATTTACAAAATAAAACAATAATATTCACATAAAACATAATTATGTAACACTGTATTTGATGACTTACAAATATTTCATAACTGACACAGACTACTGGAAGAATGACATAATTAACTGCATGAAAATTTAATGCAAAAATTCAAAAAACATTTCAATGATATACTTGGAAAATATTTCCAAAAGAAATGACAAAATGTCCAAAATGTACTAGAAAGACAATCCAGTGGCATAAAAAGGAAAAGGATAAAGGTAGCAGGGATCTGATCTCCTAATATAAGCCACCGTCTTCTTTGGTAACCACAAAAGCCTGCTTCTAAGGCAGGCACTTTGCCAATTATGTACATTGAACAACATATAGTATAATTTTATATGGCCTAATTTCTACCCAAACTGTTAGAGACTGACAAAACTCATATGTGAATCTGAGGAAAGTTGATTTTGAAAAAGGACTGAGCATTTTTCTTTCCACTTTCTGCTTCTAGAAGTTTGGAATATGAATTTAATAGCTAACACTCCAGCCCATCATAGTAGATCAAGTAAAACATGCAAGGCATGGGAGAGCACAGAGTTGACACACAACCCAGTAATAAGAAAATTACCAGATGTTATCAACCTACATGGTGAACCATGGTTAAAACCAAAGAGTATACGACATAACAACACACTTTGCCATTAATCACCCTCCAAAAACTGTCCCTTTCTTGAAACACATTTAATCTGGTGTCCTTGTCATTTTTTGACCAGTTCTGGACTTCTTCAGTGAGCATCTTTATGAAGTCTAATCAAATAGATGGTATTTGCTGCTGTCTAATTCCACTCACCAGAAAGACATTTATAAAAATGTTATGGTGTGACCTCTTCTACCTCATTCACTGGATTTGGCAGTATATGACTTCTGGTTTTTCCCCAAGGTCCAAATAGCTAGTGTCAAGAACAATAAGATCAGAGTATTGAAAAGGAAAAGCAGTGAATTCAGGACTAAAGCCCAAGTGTCTTTTATTATAATTTTTAACTTAAGCATTCACTGTGTTGTCCATCCATACTTCATACTTTTACTACCTATCTCCAAATTTCATTTATATCCAACACAATTCTCCTTCCATTTGTTTTAATACAATATTAAGTGTTTCATTTAATGCATCTGGATCTAGTTCACATTACCAAAAAGAAAAAAAGATCAAACAGAACTAAAGCCAACAGCCAACAGACAGCTGGGAAGATACTCAGACTCATTCAACGATGAGAGTAGAGAGCATCCATCAGATGGAATTATGGGAACTTTAATGAGGAAGAGCAATTTGTTGGCCTGAATGTGAGAAGAAAGGTAAACACACACTGCTAACGGAATGTGGATCCTTGTAGACTGTTTAGAAAACATAGCTAGATATTAATGTAATCTGACCCTAAAAATTCACTCATGGGAATTCATTTCACTGGAAGAAAACAGCAAGCAAAAATGGAATATTTTAGGGACTTTAGGGAAAGGTACCTTATAATGATTATTGCATGTCTGTGGATCTAAAAACTAAGTGTCATGAATGATCAAATAGACTATCACATTTATCATATGGAAATTAAGAGGAATAAACTGCATGCACACTAGTTAACTTGGCTGTATTTCCACAAAGCAAGACTAAATTGAGTCCCATACTTTGAGCACAAAACTTTGTAAAATCAAAGAGTGCCAAGATGCATGTGTAAATGTGTTATGGGCAGGTGTAAAAAATATTTGCATTGTAGAATACAGAAAAAAATGAATACATATATAGACTGTACAGAAATCATTTGCCATACATATGCAGGCCCTATATATAATATGTGGTGTATGTGGATAATACAGCACATGAAGTTATGGATATTTTAAGGATTATTGTGTTTACAGATGAAGTAAAATGTGAATAAATAGGAGAAAAGTTTTACAATAAGGAAAAGAAAAACAGCTTGCACCACAAAATAAAAGCCTATTGAAGGTTTTCTTTGTTTTTCTTTTGTTAGGTTTTACAGTTCTAGGGATTGAACCCAGAGCCTCATGCATGTTGGACAAGCATTTTACTCAAGGCTTTATGGGATTCTGTCACTTTTAACTTTTTGTTTGCAAGTGTCCACACGTGTGTATCTGTGTGTCTGTATTATGTAATGCTGCAATAATCCTCAGGGTTTTTTTTTTAATGATTACTAAAGTATTCTATGATATAAAATTTATATCATTTCAGGTCAGATCAATAATCTTACATTGTAATAGTGTCATTCCTACACAATCCAAATATTATTTACCTTAAAAGTTTGCACTCTGTAACAAGATATTTTGAGAACTGACTCCTTTGAGGACCTTTCTATTTATATGACACAAGTATCTTTGTTGCTTCCAGGAAAATAGCAAAGATTATAGCTGCTTCATAGCATAATACAATGCCCTATTTTATTTTAATTGTTTTCACTTTCAAAAATAGATTTTGAGACTCTCTTTCAATTATATTAGCCAATTTATTTAAAAATATCATTACTTTCTTCTCGTCAAAACAATACTTTTTTGTATTTCAATGCTTCTGGAAGAATGCAAGTGTACTGGCTAAGCCCATGCTTATAACTAATGGTAAAACAAGCAGCTGACTGTCACACACACATTGTTTCAAAACAATATGTCTGATATTGGTCTCTCATACACTGACAGCAGTAAAATAATAAGTAATAGACTTCAGAAAAGTAATTACTTACGGTAAGTGTATTTTTCCAGAGATGTACTACATATTACAGTTAATATATTAGATATCTTCTTAATTTCCTCTTCTACAATATTTTTAGAATGACATTTATTGGCTTTTCTATTCATAACCAGGGGCTATAATAGGAAAGTGGTATGATCATTCAAACTTACACAAGTACAAATGATAAGAAACATCATCACGACGGACCCAGCAAGTGACAGTGTATTTTGGAAGTACAGATCACAAAGAGGGTGTCAGGTATAACAATAAGTGTGGAAAATGGAAGTAAAATTCTCATTAAAGCTAAAGGGCTCACAATACAGAATTAGAAACGGGGCCGGAGAAGATGAGACAATAGGAAAAGGAAATTATGTGGCTGCTCGGAAGTTATAAATAATTCCCCAAACTGGAGTCTTGACTGCTGACATCTGAAGATCCCCTCCATGTTTTGAGAAATATACTTAAATAACAAGAAAATGTTTCTCATTTAAGATCAAAGAAAGGCAATCTAAAGCCAAATTTGTAAAAGTTCAGTTTGGCTATTGTTGGTACACAGACTTCTTTTTAGAAAATGTTGTCTTTCTTGACCTTCCTGTGGGGACACAATCTCCTTATAGTTAAAATATTGGAAGGTCATATCCTTAAGTAGAAAGTCCTTGGACCAATAATGAAGCTACTAGCTGGGAGTGATAAGCAAGTTAGACATAAAGCTCTTTTTAGAAAGGACCTCCATCCTTAATGACCTATGTGACATTAACTTGAGCAGTGAGGTTAACTAAAAGAAAATACATGAAAGTTAAAGTCCTCTGAAGGAAAAAAGATATAGACTCACCACACACACACACACACACACACACACACACACACACACACACACACACACAGACACACTTCAGCATGATATCATTAATAGATACTTCGATGTTTATTGTCCCTCCTAACAATATCAACTTTGGAAAAGGAGGTGTGCTGAATGTTAAGGGCTATTACTATGAAATAATAATCAAATGTGGAGCATTTACTCCAGGGTATGTGCATAGGATTCTAGGCAAATATTGATGAGTGGTCAATCTCCCAAAGGAAAAAGAGAAGGAGCAAAAGCTGTGGGACCCATCACTTTAAAAGAATGAGACACTTTAGCTGAGATCAGAGAGGGACCACTGCCTCCCGCCATTGCTGCAAAGCCCGGTCCATTTTAAGGAAATAAATATACTCCAGAGGAAGAGTGAGAAAACGCGCTAAAACTTTTCATAGTGAAAGTGGTTTCGTTTCAAAAGCCCATGGAACATTTCATTTGTCTAAAATGGAGAAAAGGAGAAAGCACAATTCCTCTTTGGAGAAAATTTCTCTTTCAACAAAGACATTTTTGAGAAAAATACTACGCTAAATTTACCATAATACAGTCACGTGGCACATGAGTTAGAACCCATCATCAAATGTCACTGCTTTCAAAAGACCGGGGAAAATTGATCAAAGCCATTATAATAATGAAATTGGTTAATTGCTAATGAAATTGTTAACTTCCTAAATAAATGATAAGATTCTATCTGTAAATAAATATTAACATTATTGAAAGACCTAATGGTTACTTTCTAGTCTTAAATTACCCCTAATATTGTTTACTCTTGATTTCCTTTTATTTTTTTTCTTTAAATTTTAATAAGAGTTCTAAAAGGATTTTATAAAAATTGTTAGGCAATGGAATTTGAAATCAGTATAGAAGTACTATGATTTGAATGATTAGCAGATAAAAGTCTACCAAAAAAAATGCACTTTGAACTATTTTAGCCTAAAAAGGCTAGATATTATCTCATCAAATTCTTTGTGAAGAAGTATTTAATGACCATATATTCAAATAGCACTGTGGACATTAGCCTTGAGGAGAAGCTCCTCCATTTATAATCTGAATTCTGGAAAGTGCACAGAACGTACCAAGGCAGTCGTTCGACGTGGGTTTAATTTCAGAGAAGGACTGACTGTGTAGGAGGGGTCTGCTTTCAGTCCATCCCTCCCCCCTCTATCTTTGTCACTGTGGGTCCCATCACCTTTTTAAGGTTTCTTCAGTCATTCCAATATTCTGCTATCATTCTTGCTTGTCAAACCTGGAATCTGTACTGTGGCATTCTAATTTCAAATTCACTCGGTATCTGAAAGATATGTTCAGACAAATGTGTCCTTTTAACATTTTTCTCCTCATTTTCCTTCTCCACTGTTTTGTCTTTGAAGAAACTTGACATTTTTCCAAACCAGTAGAGGTTTTATCCAGGTTCTGCAATTCTGAAGAGGCCACATTGCCTTTCCTGTTTTCTGATTTTCCTGTAGAGGGTATAAAGATCATACCTCTTACTAGTAAGAGGTGCTTCTCATCAAAAATACTCTTAGGAGTGTTGCAAGAGGATACACACTTTATGTGAGTCATTTAACTTCTGTAAGTCTTGGAAACTTCATTTGTAACATGAAAAAGAATCTCAATTTTCTGAGGCTTCATTAACTTGTGTTTACAGATGGAGCCACATTAATAATGGCTAATAGCATTTGACTGAAATTCTCCATCTGTTTTCTTGGGGTATTTGCCTATCTAAAAAATGAATTGAGAATCCCCTGTGTGTTGCCTGTACTCTAAGAAAAAATTTTTATTTTGTTCTTAATTTTCTACAGAAAGTATATTTTCTGAAATCTGTTTAGTCAGTTCCATGTAAAAAGTGTTGCTGCACTAGTGGAGTTAAAATTATGGATGGAGAACTAGAGTCGAGCATCCAATTCCATTTCTATTTCCTTGAGTTTCTCTAACAGGATCAAGTTTTGCACAGCTATGCCCTTAGTGTCAAAATGACCATCACCACAGCCATTGTCATTGAAAATGAGCTCTGCCAACCTGTGGTCCTCTCGGTCCTATTATTTGGGAGATGTTTCCAGACAAGTAGTTCATCCTCTTGACATTGAGCCAACTGAATTGTAAATTATGTCACTGGCCAACACTGTTTAGAATCTCTTCCCAACATTATTTCCCTATGATATGATTCTATCCCTCTTTCTAAATCTGTAAACCTAGGATCCCTTTTCTCCATTCTTAATGAATTTATACAACTATTTGCATGTTTTTCCATATACTCTGCACAAGGTCTATAAAATCACATCATAGAGCTTCATAGCATCCCATTGTAGTCACTCTGAACCAGTCATCAATGTCTCTTCTATTCAAGTCTTAAACTTGATACCACATAGAATCTTCCAACTCCTACATTTCAAGCATATTTTGTCTTTAGACAAAATAAGTTAAGCATATTTCCTTAGAAAAAGTAATACATTTACTTCTTGAGGTTCATCAAAACTTCAGCCAAAACTGCCTTATAACTCTCTCTATGAATTCATTTCTTTTTAGCTACTTGTGTTCTCACTGACATGGATGGTCAGCCATCTGTGTGTACTATTACTGCCTTGCCATCATTTTCTTTGGTTCTATGAAAATCACTCACTAGACCCTTTCTATGCACAATGATTTACTTCTCTGTCACTTTCTCTGAGGCACAGAGCCGAGCTGGAGAGACAACTCATACTGTACCCCAAGCCCACTGCAGTTTTGTGTCTAGTAGCAAACAGCAACAGTCTATAAAAATATATCACTTTAAGTCTAAGAGCTGTCTGTGTTTTATAACTATGATCACAGGAATTTCCACAGCATTCTCTACAGATGTAGCTATGCAATACTTCTTAAACATATACACTTTTTCTCTCAGTTGAGCAGGAGAAATAGCTTGGTGAAGCAATATCCACCTTCTTAAGACTAGAATATTTCAAAGAAGAGTCTTCAGGCTTCTTTCAAAATCCTTTAGTAAGTAATGTCTTCCTGATTCTTTCTTCCTGAGCTGTTAATCCTCTCTTTTGCTCATTCTTGATACACACTCTCAGTTACATTCCCTAAGTCGGAGCTCTCTGATATAGTTTCTCTCTTCAACTGTTATTTTCATGCATGAAATATAAATGGGTCATTTTCTCTCTTCATAGTTTACTCTGAACCCTATGTTTTTAGTTATGTTAGTGTTCACTGCTAATCCCAGAATTTCATTCTGGATCCATATAATTGCATGTCATTTCCTGACTAGTGTTGGGTGCCAACACTACAAGCCTATTTTCTGCAACTCTCTTTCATGAAGTATTAGTGTCACACATGCAGATGAAAAAAATGTACTAGTGTAGAGTTTAACTCTGTGACCAAAGACAACTAGTGACAAAAGAGCTGAACTGTATCCTAGAAGTTCCAACGTTCAAAAATTCTGACACCCTTTTAAAAGATGAACCAAATTCTTCCTCAGGTTCCCTTATCTTTCTGAAATGTAAAACCTCCTTTTCAAAATTCCACCCATAAATTCTTTTACATATTCTTTCACTCATGTTTATCAGGTGAAGTGGTCATATTTTGACTATGACCAATCACTGAGGCAAGAGCAGGTTGTCCTTCAGTAAGACCTTTATTCTGTTTCTATCATAAGGCAATTCCAGCTCCTGCTGCTCCCAATCAGGCTCCAATAGCAGCAGCTTACCCTCTTGTAAATGTATTGCAGTTGCTAAAAACCAACTTTGATTGCTTTTCTACTTCTGTATCATTGACTGTCCTGAGCAGCAGTCCAGCCTCACTTCCTCAAGAGTACATTCAGCCAGTTTTCTCAGCACTCACTCACACATAAATCCTTCATAGACTATTATCTCCCATCTATGTTTTTCTAGTTGACTTATAATTAATAAATTATAGTAGAAAAATGCTAGTGATTTTAGAACCTGACTTGTAGGGGTCTAGAAGTCACGAATACAATTCCTCTAGGGGTTTCTGCCATGATATAGACACTTCACGAAGTTTCACTGAATAAAAATTTGAAAGATTCAAAGTTAGAAATCAATTTATAAATAATAAAATGTTATCTCTCAATGGCAGGACAAACTCTAGAATCCAACCTCTAAAAGGATACCTGCCTCTTGTTTCCAGCTTAGTCTTGTCATTTTCTGCGATGCTGTATTCTAATCAAGGCTGGAGAGAACACCACTAGGAAAGTTTGAAGCATGCTGATGTCTGAGTCTCAAAACCACAGACTCCAGTTTGGTGTGGTGTAGCCCAGGAGATGACCCATCCTGCTACTCCACACCCTAGACACCGGGAAACAGACAAGATTAAAAACCACTGCTCCAGACAGTGTTCATATTTAATGCACAGAAAGATCACTTAGCATTTGCTAAATGCAAAATCAACTACAGTGTGTTCTGAGAACAGCGTAAATTACCATGTTTCTAGCAAGCAAGTAAAGAAAGCAAATGCTGCCAGTGGTATATAAAAACAAGATACTTAAAACTAAATGCTATGTATGAGAATCAGGGCTTATGTGAGACAGCATAGAGAAGCTGAAAAATAAATGATGGGGAACAAAATTCCTCACATTTCATAAAAGAAGACAAAAAATGATGAATCCATTCATAAAAGAAACATGTAAATTACCAAAAATCTCTGTTTAAAGCAGCATCATTGCCTGAAGATATTTAAGGAAAAACTGATGGAACTCAAAGGAAGAAGAAAAATCTATTATTATGTTGACATATGTAGCATTTATCTCAGTAACTATAAGCTAATTAAAATTCATAAGAAGGATTCTCTTAGAGATTTTCTCATTGGTGAGACAACATGCCCAACATCTACAAGTTAAAGGAAGAAAAGTTTATTTTAGCTCAGAGTTTACAGAAGTTTCAACCCATAGGTAGCTGGCTCCTAGACAGGGTGACGTGGCCAAGTAGCATTGCAGGGGAGAAATAGTCCATCGTAAGCAGACAGGAGGTAGGAAAGAGTCTGCAGCCTCCTTCTATTCCCTCCACACTATAACTGTATTGATCTGTGCCACCCATAACCAGGGGCTTCGTTATCCACACTCGGTACCATGCTAATTCCAATTGGTGAGTAATTAACACGCACACCCTTTATGTTAGTATCACTTGCTGTAGATACTGTCAGTTCTGAAAACATCTACCTATAAGCACATGAGGATTGAGAGGGACATCTAGATACATGCCATAACATTCTCCCCTGGTCCCCAAAAGAATTATACACATCATTTTTATGCAAAAGGCATACAGTCCATCTCTAAGAGCTTCCAAAGTCCTAACAGTGTAAGCATTACTGAAATGTCCAAGTCTCAATTCTCCTTTAAGATCTAAAGCAAAGTCTTAGCTATGAACCCTTGTACAAGTGTAAAAAAAAGTAAACACTGCCGACATAAAACGGCACGAGGTAAACATTTTCACTTCAAAAGGTACAAGTAGGGGAGCTGAAAGAAATGAGATTCAAGCAAAACCAAAATATAACAGGATAAACATTAAGTCTCATAATTCCCTGTTCAGTATCCAGGGTAATCTGTGACAAGATATCAACTCCAAAGCTCTGCCTCATGGCACTGCAGGGTGCTGGAGCTTTCACAGCTTGTGTCATGTGGCAGCTTTGCTCACTGGTTGCAGTGTCCCTCAGATGGTCCCCTTTCCTGTGTTCTTTGGTATTCTAGGTCTCCACTGCACCTCCAGCTCCACATGCACAGCTTCACACATTGCCTCACAGGGGCACACTGCCTGGCCTCCCAGGCCTTCTTCTAAAAGCAGGCAGAGGCCTTCTTGACCCCATGATGCTTGCATTCTGCTTGTGCCGAGATCTAGCACCAGATGGATGGATGCCACGGTCTGCTGCTGGCTGGAGCAGTGGCGAGGCTTCCTTACCCACAGCCTGGTTTGCTGAGCCTCATGAAGAAAATATGAAGGAAGAAATTGTCTAAGTAGCTGTCATTCTAGAATAGGATGCATTTGGCTTCTCTTCTCAGAGCAAAGTCTTGTACTTTTTAACCTTCTCAATATTGAAGATGCAAAGGGTAGACTCCTGTTGGTTCATGTGATTTCTTCATCTTTTACAATACCCTCTACCTTTTCAGTGATCAGATTCTCTTGTGCTGTGTGCTTCATCTTTGCAAGTAGCTATTACTGACATTTCTCTCTGGTCAAACTTAAAACATTTTAAATCATTGTACTGGTCTCTATTTTCAACATAGTTCTGGCTAAAAGCCCACGGCAGTAGACACTCAATGGCCCCAACATTAATTAGGCTACCTTGAAATTTCTTCTGCCAGATGAAGTAGTACACCACCCCCAGTCTCAGTCCTAGGCAGAGTCTCCGGACATGAGCAAAATGTGGACATATTCTCTGCTGAAGTGTAATATGTATGGTCTGGAATCCAACTGCCAGTGCAGTCTGTGTTCCTAACTGAAATTTCCAGAGCCTGGCCTTTACTAGCTGCATTTATGTCAGCACTCTGGTTTTCCAAGCATTGACTGGAATTTCCCATTAAATTCAGCTTACAGTTTTCTAGGGCTGTTTCTTCACATCTTCAAACCTCCCCACACTCTTCCCACAAGAAGTTCCAAAGAATCTTGAACCAGGTAGTGCCCAGGTAGTATGGTTAGGTAATGTCACAGTCATGACTCCTCTCCTGGTTCCAAAACCTGTTTTAGAGACTTTTATCATTGATAAAACAAAATACCCATACACACAAGTTAATGGAGGAAAAGTTTATTTCAGCTCACAGTTTGTAAATGTTTCAGTCCATAGTTGGCTGGCTCCAGGGCTGGGTGGAATAGGAGGACATCATTGAGAAGAAATAGTCCACAGCAAGGCAGCAAACATCACACCAAGATGGCTTCCCTCTCTTCCTGAATATTCTGTTTAGGCCAAAGTGATATTGATTGATGCCCCTTAGACCCAGGTGGCGTTTCCATTATCCACACCCAGAACTATGCTAATTCTAACCCATGTACTAATTTAGGACCACACACTTTAATCCAAGTATTACATGCCCCAGATCCAGCTATCTCTGAAAAATTCCACCTATGAGCTCGTGATGCTTTGGGAAAACATCCATATACAACTTATCACAACATCTTTATGTGAGAGGGAAATTTTTAAAAACATTGACTACTTCAAAATAAGCTTACATAATAACAATATTAATGAAAAAAATAATAACAGAAAGTTAAAAAAATAATGTAGTTGATGAATTGTTAAACACAAGTAAAAAATAAATCCCCATACAAGAAAAATTCTAAGCTCAAATGACTTCCTATGGGAAGTTATCAAATACACCTATAAAGAAGAAACCCATGGTGCCAGCAAAAACTATCTGGAAAATATTAAATAAGAATAAATTTAACAAATTACTATAACTTTAACACCAAAACTTAGGAAGAGTAATACTAAATAAAATTAATGAATAATGGTTGAAAGATACAAAAAATTTAAACAAAACACTATGCTGGATTTGGCAATATGAACATTTGCCATTCACTCTAATAATACAAGATAAGCATGATACTAGAAAACAAATAAGTGATTTAAAAATTGAGTGAGGATCTCAAAAAGTACTTTTTTAAAAAAAGATGTACAAATGGCAAATATGTTCATAAAAAACAGTTACTTAGCATTAGAGAATATAAATTACAATAATAATAAAATATCACTTCACAGCTTTTATCACAGATGTGAAATATTACAAGGTCTGATGAGGATGGGGAAAGTAGTCCTTACACTTTGCTATAAATGAATATAAATTGGTATAATCTCTATAAGAGAATAAGTGCTTCCTAAAGAAATTAAAAATAGAACAGTCATATAACCAAGTAATCTTACTTCTGTGTATATATGCAAGAAAATAAAAGAAAGGAGGAAGATATTGAGTATCTGGAAACTGGGGGGAGATAAAGAGGACAAAGAGAGGAGAAGCAAGGAAAGATGATTACTAAAATTTATACATACTGGGCCGGGGATTTAGCTCAGTGGTTCCGGCGCCTGTCTTGCAAGCACAAAGGCCCAGGTTTGATCCCCGGTAACCACATACAATAGTGGGTGTGGAGACTCACGCCCAACAGCAACCAGTACCATATACCACAGTGCCCGGCATGGTGGCTCAGGCCTGTAATCCCAGCACTAGAGAGGTAGAGGCAGGAGGATTGCTGTGATGTGAGTTGAAGACTGAGCTCAGGGCCAGCCTGAACTACAAAGCGAGACCCTGTCTCAAAAAACCTATATATATATATATATATATATATATATATATATATATATATGCATACTAATTACCCAAGAATATAATTATCATGTATCACAAATATATGCTGACAGAACTGGTACAAAATGTATATATACAGAAAATAATATAAAAAATGAAAAATCAAAAATGCAGAAATAATAATTTGAATGGGCTAAGTGTAAAAACTAATATAATTGATATAATTCTACTACAAAATTAACCTTTCCATTAGCTAAGAGTCTGTAATTAAGACAGACTTTAAAAGGCAAATAGTGTCACAAAAATATATTAAAAGAAAGAAAGAAATGGCTTTTTTCTGAAAAATGTTTTTATTTTACTTGTTTTGAGGGGATATTCTTGTTAATAAATACTAAAATATTATTTTACTTGTAAAAGTTCACCACCCTCTAAAGATATTGTCCCTACCATGTTTTGTACTATAATTTAGAATGCTGATATATGAAGTCAACCTAAGTACTCACCAGAAGATGGATGAGTAAAAAAAAACTAGTATAAATGCACACTGGGAGTCTATTCACTCTGTAAGAAGAGGATTCTATCATTTAGGACAACATGGATAATTCTAGAAGACAGTATGCTACATGAAATAAGCTGAGAACTCAAAGATAAATACCACAGCATCTCACATGCATGTGGGAAATAAAAACATACTTAATGTGTAGATGTAGAGTTGAAGAATGGTCATCACAGGAAGGGAAAGTAAAGGAATTTGGATTTACTGCTGGTAATTTTCAGAGAGACAGGATGAGTGTTTTGAGATCTGCACAGCAGGATGAATACAGTTATTGTTAATATATTTTATATATGAGAATTACCAGATTAAATTTCAAGTAAACTACCATTTGGAAGAGAGGTACTAGAAGACTTCAAGCATAAAGACATAATAAGAATATGAAAATCTTAATTAACAATTTGGTCAGTGCATGTTGTATAAATGTATCTAACCATGACACTATATCCTGTAACTAAGTATAATTATTGTGTTAATCAAAAAATTTAAACTATCTGAATTAAAAATGAAAATATATGTATTTTAAATGTTAAATAATTGATATGATGAGTATGCTACTGGATTAAGTCAGTCACTCTGCACTGTTTACAGAAATCAAAATACTACACTATACTCCATACATGTGACACAGTTGAAATTTGTCCATTGAATGTGATATAAATTTTTTTTAATCTTTATTGGTACATTAAATATACACATCATGATTGCACTCCATAATGGGGATTTGTACCAGTATAAGACACAACTCAATTCTCATTTTTTCCCATAGCCCTACCCACCCTACCGCCCCCCCATATACACTGTGATATAAATTTTAAAATTGATACATTTTATCTTATAAATAAAATAGGCAAAAAATACAATCCTCTGACTAGCAGAAAAAACAATAGTTCACAGACGTGACAGAGCTCTCAGCAACCAGTCCCCAAACAACATTCTTCAGTCTTACTCAAATTAAAACTATTTGCATTTTAACAGGCACCATAATGAAATCTAAATGGCTAGTTACCATTAGGGAGAAAATACTTATGATATGTATTTCTAATAAAGGATGCATAGCTTTCATGAAGTCAGCAATAAAACATGAAAGCCACAAGGCACAAACTCTTCTTATAATAACTAAACTAAAAATTAAGTAATACCAAATGTTGGGAATGGTACAAAACAAACTGAACTATACAAAATACAACTGTGAATTAGAATGGATACACTGAATATTTTTTACGTGTTTTGCCTGATTTTCAATATACCTTATATTCAGTTTTTTTATTCTTAAATATTTAATGAAGAGGACTAAAAACATAAAGCACTTAAAATATTACCATATCAGTATTACTCACAAGAACCTTAAATAGTATATAACACAGAGCTGGGGGTTTAGCTCAGTGGTTCTGACGCCTGCCTTGCAAGTGCAAGGGCCTGGGTTTGATGCCTGGTA
The DNA here is from genome assembly GCA_004026965.1 of Petromus typicus. Lineage (NCBI taxonomy): Eukaryota > Metazoa > Chordata > Mammalia > Rodentia > Petromuridae > Petromus > Petromus typicus. The sequence continues at coordinate 11,956 of PVIR01001340.1, read as the reverse complement.
ACCACAGACAACTATGCCAGGCATGGGTGCTCACGCCAATCAGCAACCAGTACCACATATCACAGTGCCGGGCGTGGTGGCTCATGCTGTAATCCCAGCACTTGGGAGGCAGAGTCAGGAGGACTGCTGAGTTTAAAACCAGTCTGAACTATAAAGTGAGATCCTGTCACAACAAACTAAACCAAAAAAAAGTATATAACACAAATATTGACTGATAAAAAATGGGAAGAAATGTGTTATTTAGCACTGTGGGATGTTATCCAGTGAAGAAATGGAGCAACCTGCCAAAACCTGCAAAAACAGTAATGGATATCAAAAACACTGATGATTTTTTATAAGAAATTTAAAAATAGGCAGCATATAAGAAAATGAATCCAGTTTATGTTCCAAGTTAGAAAATGTTTTTTTCTGGGAAAAACAGAAAGTAGGAGTTATCTGGAAGGGGGAAAGAAGAAACTGAAAAGATAATAAGGTATTTTTTCTCATGTAGTTTTTACCTAAGATGCACAATTGTTCAAATTCTTCAGATTGAATATTTAAATTCTATGTATTTAGTAAGTATAAAACATGACTGAAAGCTGTTAAGAATTATTATATTATACATATAATTACAAGATTATTTTTTTAAAATATATAGATATGAACTTACTGAGCACTTATGCATTTAAGTATTTACCAAGCTTAAAAGAATGAGTCTCCAAATACCAGTGAACAGTGAAAGTTTTTCTTCTGCCTATGGTAAATTCAGCAAGAAATTAATAAAATAACTAAAATCCCAAACTAGATATTTTAGGTGTTCATAGATATGATTAATAGGCAAAATGCAAAAGCTTAATGAAAGTTATGACAGTTTAATATAAACACTAATCTAAATTCACAATGTATGGAATACGTAGAAATTCATTGCAAGAGGAAGGTAAACTAGAAAGTTAGCATTATTCTGATTGCAAAACCAATAAAAAATTCCTACTTCTTCCCCAAAAGACCCACCAGCCGATCTCTTTAAATCCTCAATGCAATAAATCATTAGAAAGGATTATATGCCTTGACCAAGTAAGTTTCTTCTCAGGGAGTCAGGGATGTTCAACACACACCAATAACGAAGATTTAATATACTGCATACGCAAAACACAGATAAAAATCACAGGAACAAAACAATAGATACAAAAATGGTCTGGACAAAATACAGCACCCACTGATTATTGAAAACACTAAAGAATATGAGCATAAAAGCACCTTATCTCAAACTAATAGAAGCCATTTATGACAAAACAATAGGCCACTTCAAAAAAAAAAAAAAGACAAAATTATCCATCTTGACCAATCTCAGTCAACAGTATACTCAAAACGTTAGCTGGGCAATCAGGCAACAGAAAGATAAACAAACACAACCTATTTTTAAGTAAAAATTTTGACATCATAGGTAGAGGCAACAGAACCCAAATTGGATAAGAAATTGCATTGAGTCAATAAGTTGGATTATATAAAAGTTAAAAACTCTTGCACAGCAAAAGAAACAACCAACAGAGTGAAAGGCAACCTACAGAATAGGGAAAAATGTTGCCAGGCTACACTCTGAACAGAGGAATAAAATTTAGAATATGTAAAGAACTTAAAACAATTACACTCTCACAAAATGAAAAAATAAAATGGGTGACTGAAGTGTGTGGACTTTTCTCATAAGTACAAATGGTCCACACATACAGGAGGAAATATTTAACATCACTAACCCTTAAAAAAATCCAAATTACTGTGAAATAAAATGTATTTAAAAGAAAAGTGTATGTAGGGGTAAATAAATAAATAATGAGGGGGAAAAGAATGTGATAGTAATAAAAAAGGGGGGAAATAAAGAATGTGTATATGGGGTGGGGGTTGCACGGTGTGGGAAGGGGAAACGATGAGAAACAAGTCATGTCATATTCTGGTACAAACTCTCAATGTTGAATGTGATAATGATATGTATTAATAATGTACCAATCATATTTGAATAAAAAATCCAAATTACAACAATAAGATGGCTGCCATCTCAAAAAACAGCTGTTATTAAGAAATCAGATAAACACAAATGCTGAGAGGTTATAGGGAAAACAAGAACTCTTTTCCTTTGTTGGTGGTAATAAAAATTAATTTCCCATTAACATGGAAATCAATATAAGGATATTTCAAAAAAGTAAAACTGGAGACTGAATTATTTGACCTAAAGACATTATATTCTGGTGACATATATATTTATGTAACACTAGCACAATTCATGATACCTAATCTTGGAGGTGGCCTATCTGTTCATCAACAAGTGAGTGGATAAATAAAACAAGGTAATAATACAAAATGAAGCAGTACTGTGCTACAAAGAAGGATAAAGTTGAGTTATTTACAGGAAAGTGGATGCAACTTGAAATTATATGTGCAATTAAATATATCAAATATACAAGCTTATATATCACATAGATTCTCATGCAAGAGAAACCCAAAGTATAAATACATGAAAGAGCAGGATAAAAGATAGATCATGAGAAACAAAGGGGTTGTTCTTTTGCAAATGGAAAGTGATCAAGAGACATAAGACAGAGGGAGGAGAAAGTGATGTCAATGAATCAAGATGGTACATGCACCAACTCCCCACAGTGAATGTAATGATTGTTTTGAAAATATGTAAAAGTAATAAAAGTAAAAGTAAAAACTAATAAAAGTAAAAACTTTTAAATCATAAAAATAAACCATAAAGCATATATTCAAAGAAGAAAACCACAAAAATCAATTATTGCACATGCCCTTCAAGCCTTCATAAAGTAAATTCAACGTTACACCAATGAAGCAAAAGATAATATACAAATTATAACACAGTCAAATGAAATATAAAAAATAGCTAACAGAGAAAATAACAAACTGAAAATATTATTCTATGAACAAATATAAAATTAAATGCTAAGAAGACTGATGAAAAGTGATAAAATAGGTAGTATCATAAGTAAAGGCTGACCTATTCATGCCACCAATATCAAGAAATAATCAGCAATCTTTATTAAATATGTAAAATCAGATGAATTAAATTGGTTTGATAAAAGTTAATAAACCCAATAAAAGGGGAAATATACAATCTGAGGGGCAGTCATGGCTTAACTGTATAATTTGATTGGCTTGGGAACCCAATATAATTTAGATGACATTGATTTATCTATTTTTCCTATTCCAGCTAGCTACTCCAGGTCAATGTAAAGTAATGTAATGAGTGGATTTCCCAATATGGTACCTGAGATATGGAAAATTAGCCTCCTGTCTTACTAACAAATATGAAATTGGCAGTGGCTTTTTGTATAGACTGTTTGAAAAAAGTAGAGGAGTTCTCTTGAAGTTTTTATTTTATACTAAAAGAATGTTAGATTTGGTCGTTACTTTAAATATATATTGAAATAATTACATTTGTGAGTTGAATATCATTTGTTCATAGTGTACCATTTTTAATATTACCAAGTTCAATTTACAAATAGTTTAGTTTTTGAATCTGTATCCATTTATATACATTAGAATAATATAAATCTAATACAGTTTATCCACAAAGTACAGTGGATTTTGGACTGACAGTATAGCATAGAAGAAAAGTAACATGGGCCTAGGGATTTTGTTCAAGTGGTACCAGCCATACCTGCCTTGGAAGTACAGGACCTGAGTTCCATCTCCAGTACTGAAAAAAAAAAAAAAGAAAGAAAGAAAGAAGACAACGGAAGAAGAAGAAGAGGAGGAGAGAAGAAGAAGAAGATAAAAAGAGGAGGAGGAGGAAGAAGAAGAAGAAGAAGAAGAAGAAGAAGAAGAAGAAGAAGAAGAAGAAGAAGAAAAAGGAGGAGGAGGAGCAGGAGGAGCAGGAGGAGGAGGAGGAGGAGGAGAAGGAGAAGGAGAAGGAGAAGGAGAAGGAGAGGGAGAAGAAAAGTGACAAGATACATTCATATAACAATAAATTATATTTTCTGGTTTGGATTGAATACTGCTTGTTTGGCCTCTACATAACAAGAAGGAGTTGATTTAAAAAAAGTATATTATTAAGAATGGTTCCTATTATTTTGTGGATCAACCATCATTTGTAAAGAAAATTTGTAAATGAGGCATATCCCAAATTCTACAGTTTCAGCTGTTTTGTGAGCCTTTTGAAGCCCATCCACAGATCCTAAGGTTAAGAATTCTGGTTCTAAGAAATATCCAGTGAGTTTCATACAAAAGTAGAAAGACATTTGGGCTCCCAGAATAGTGAAAACGGTATACAGAGCATAAGGAATTTGTCAGTTTATTTATTCTAATTGTCTATCTGAGAAGTTTGAGCCCTCAGGCACTGCATAATGTCAAATAATTTCAACACAAACTCTATCCTGACAAATACTTGAGTAAGTGTTAAGTACAATTTCTTTCTACTGCTGTTAGGCTTCTGATTGAAGTGCACAGAGCTTTATGAAAAACATAGCACTTAGACTAGATCTGAAGGAAGGACAGAATCCAACTGTACCTTCAGGACAGAAGATTCAAAAAGAATCAGCAGCATGTCACATACGTGATATGCAGGAAGCTAAAGGAAGAATTAAGCACAACCTTGACAGAGCAAAGCTGGAAAGAAATATTGTAGTGGATATTTGAAGTTCTCACTATATCTCAAGCTATTTGTGAAACATTTTCCATTTGTTAACCTCATTGAATCCTAACAAGATCTAGTGAGACAGATACGTTCGTGCTCCCAACTGTACAGTCAGAGACTAAGGCACCAAGGAAATAATAACTTGACCTGGGCCACGTAATAGAATCTGAATTTTAATAACTGCTGAACCTTTGGCTTAGAAAGAAAAGTAAAATGTAAGGGAAGTAAGTCTGGACAAACTCTGAGCCTGACAGGTTGGTAAACAAATGGGTTTTGAATCAAATTTGCGCTAAAATGTATAGATCTCCCCTAGAAGTCTCTGAGTGCTATTGGAGCTCCCTGGGTTGGAAAATAATATCACAGAGTGACATTTTAGAAAGATCTACTTAGTAACATTGTTTGAAGAAAGATAAGATGTTTGGAGAAGTCCCAGTGTAAAGGAAACAAGGATTAATTGAAGAGAAAATAGAGTACATAGAGGAGACAGAAGGCTAAAATATCTCTCTGAGGTGTCAGAGTAACAAACAAGCGTTGTTAGGAGTAGGAAAACAGAAATACGTCAAAGAGAAAATTATTAGTTGCTCTTAATTTTATACAAAAACAATTACTGGTTTGCTAGGAAGATAATTTTTAAATTTAAAAAAGACCGCATATGTTCTCGTCTTAGGCAATTATCATAATGAGAACTTGACTTCTTTTTAAATTATATAATTTCTTGATAACACTCAGTCCTTTTCATGACTGTCAAATATTATAGATACTGTATTTCCAAAGAATTTTCATTTGAGAGATAGCAAACTCTTACACCAAAGGGTGGTCTTTCTAATCTAATACTAAATTAAAAGAAAAATAGATGTTAATATTTTTATTGAAATACTGACTTCATTTGCTAGCCTTCTTTTGTCCTTGAAAAGGAACCAGTGCAGGAATTTTACAAAATTATAAAATAGAAGCTTTTGAAAGTAAGATAGAAAGAATAAAAAAGGAATAAGTAATGTAGTAGAATTCATCATTATTAAAGAAGAATAGGCTGAATGGGGAAAAATAGATAATTTAATCTATTCCTTGCATTCTGACATTATATAAATGTAATCTTCTTAGGTCTTATTATTTTTCTATCTATTAAAATAAAAATCATGGGTAAATCCTGAGTCTGTTCCAATGAGAAATTATGATTCTTATAACTACACTGGATACTACCAAAGAATATTAATAAAATAAACTTTGAATACCTAGAGGTTCATTCTGTCCAAATTAAAAATTAAATTATTGCTACAGATGTCTTGAAAGGTAGTTTCAGAAATATAATTATCATTTAATAGTTTTCAGAGAAATATTTTTATCTAAAAATGTATAATTTAACTTATTTTAATAGATGATATATTTAAGATATCCATTAATTTAAAAAATCAAATGTAAAGACTTACTTTCTCATATCTATGCTTATCAATTTATTTTTATTATGGAGAGTTTTCTTTATCACTTATTAAAAGTAAGCATTCTTTCAAAAGTCCTTTATGTGTATGTATATGCATATGTGTATAAATATAAGCATATAGGTAGATGAATAAAGTTTTTAGATTGCTTTTTTTGCATTATGTTCAATTAACATGACATTTCTTACCCTTTTGAACACTCTTCTCTGCTTCCTTATACTTTATTTCATTCTTTAGAGTTGGATCACTTCCATTGTATAAATGCACCTTAATTAATTTAATCATCTCACATTTTGGAGTTTTAATATTCCTGCTGTTGAAGTAATGCTAAGTGAAAATATTTGTGCACACATTATTTTATGTACATACAACTATAAGTGTCCTATAAATTCCTGGACAAAATAGAACTGGGTCAAAGTGCACATATGGTTTGTTTTTGTTGTTATTGTTACTTTTAATTATTATTATTATTAATATTTTTTTTGAGACAGGGTCTCGCTTTGTAGTTCAGGCTTGCCTTGATCTCAGCCTCAAACTCACATCACAGCAATCCTTCTTCCTCTGCCTCCCGAGTGCTGGGATTACAGGCATGAACCACCATGCCTGGCACTGCAGTATGTGGTACTGATTGTTGCTGAGCATGAGTCTCCATGCCCAGTATTGTATGTAGAACCTGGGCCATTGCACTTGCAAGATAGGCACCAGAACCACTGAGCTAAATACCCAGCCCTAATTTCAATTATTTTTGAGACAAAGTTTTGCTGTATAGTTCAGGCTGGCCCTTAAATCACTAGGCTAGGTAAGCCTCAAATTTAGCAATCCTCCTGCCTCTGCTTCCCAAGTGCTGGTATAACAGATCTGCTCCACCATGCTCAGCATTGTGACACATGGCACTAATGATCAAACTTGGGACCTTGCACTTGCCAGGCCAATGCTGGAACCACTGAGCTAAATCCCTGTCCCCACATATGGTTTAATAAATTAAATATTTATAATACTGTTTATTATAAAGGCAGCACATGAGAGTATGGTTTGGTTATTCATTAGCATACTGACAGTGGCTTCTGAGTTTACAGACATTTATCAGTACAGTAAAGACAAACTTCACCCGTGCAGCTTTAATTCAAATTTCTATTAATGTTGGATACTGGACACTATGTTCTATGAATAAAAGGCATTTCATCATCTTCTATTATCAAACATTTGACCTTTTTTAAGTAGTTTAATTTTTCCTTTTGTTTGGTTTTGTTTTTCTATACTGAGGATTAAAGTCTACCAGTTAGGACAATTTTTTCTTTGCAATAGGCTCTCACCACGTCACCAAGTGATCTTACTAGGAAACTATCAGTTTATAGCTATATGTGGTGCTGGGAGGTGACTATGGACTGCACCTTCACAGAGTGAGAGCCAGGATAAACCATTCCTCCTTCCAATTGTGGGCGGCAGATACTGTGTCTCAGCCAGGAGACATACCATCAGCTTCATGACCAGATTATTTAATTGTTAGAAATCTTGCTCAGTACTTGTCAATGTAAATCAGGATGGAGAAGCAAAGGGTGTAGTTCCAAATTTAAAATGACAAAAAACTACACAGACCACCAAACATCGAAAGCTAGAGGGTCATTGGAAGATGCTGGCTCATCAAGAATTATGTGGAAAGAGTTCCATCTCTTAGGCACTCAGGCAGAGCTGACACTGGTAAAAAGAATATTTACATCTGAGTCTCACCAAAGAATCAACACTCAACAGAGTCAAGGTGGACAGGAGAGTGAGAATGAGCAGCCTCTTCTGGTGTCTAGGATCACAGTTTATTTTCTAAGGTGGAAGAGACAATTACAACATAAGGGACAAAATGAAAATCCAGTTTCTCAGTTACACTGGCCACATTATAAGACAGAATAGCATTTGAAGGTCCATCTGTTGCTAATGCACTGATAAAAACAACTTTACCCCAAAAACCTCTTGCTGAATATAGAATGAAATTAGCTGTTTTCTCCAGTTTTAATCAAGAATTCAGGCCAGGGGCCGGGGATTTAGCTCAGTGGTTCCGGTGCCTGTCTTGCAAGCGCAAGGACCCAGGTTCGATCCTCAGTAACCACATACAATACTGGGTGTGGAGACTCACCCCAGCAGCAATCATTACCACATACCACAGTACCGGGCGTGGTGGCTCACACCTGTAATCCCAGCACTCGGGAGGCAGAGGCAGGAGGATTGCTGTGATGTGAGTTTGAGGCTGAGCTCAGGGCAAGCCTGAACTACAAAGCGAGACCCTGTCTCAAAAAACCTAAAAAACCTAAATTAAAAAAAAAAAAAAGAGAGAGAGAGAGAGAAAAATCAGGCCAGGATTGTATCCAGAGGCACCATGCCTCCCTGCTAAGTGCAAGGTCTTAAGTTTAACCACTGATATTGAAACAAAACAAAAGAAAACAAAACACAAAAACAATGGACTGCAGCCCTTCCCTGTGCAGCATGTAGACCCACAAGGATTTTAAGAATGCAGAGTAAGAGAGAGCAAAATGGCAGATGTGTGGCAGCCAAGCGGACGCCAGGGCCTTCTTCTCTAAACTAACACTCTGTCAAACTTTGTCTAGAACCTGGCTTCCCATTCACTCTATGTGTTGTCTTAATTTTTAAAATCCAGTATTATAAATTCTGAAATCTTGAAGAACAGCCATTTCTTCGATATTTAAAATAAGGTAATCATATTTTAAAATGAGAGTGTGTAAAAAATAAAATAAACAGGAATGCATTCATGGTAGTAGAATTCTACAAAATTTTGAACTGTCATTATGTCCATAGTATTGTAAGGAGATTTCAGGAATTGAATATTTACAGATCAGTTGAAGAAAGGGTTCATTTGTTTGTTCTGAGTTAGGTAAATATTACTATTTTTTAACTAGGCCTTATCCCCTTTTATTCTCTCTGCTCTCTGCTTCTTTGAGGAATGACAAAAGAGTTCTGTAAAGACCAGAAAAATTTTACGAGATGCAAAAATTTTTACTGACTTCTTTGTTATTCTTAGCTGGATAATTTTTAACCTCACAGACTGAAATTTAAAGAATGGAACAAAAATATGAACACATTTTCTTTCTTGGATATCATCTCTGTCTTACAGTTTTCCTCTCACAAAGATGCATGGTCCCTTTTAAAAAATAGTTCTGGAAAACTATAATAGAAAAATGCAAAATGGACACTATGATTCACTTTATCATTTAGCAGGAATACTGTTTATGTTTTGAAATGTTTATCAAGAATGCTAAGTACCAACATAGATTATCTTTGCAGAGTAATGTGAATTTGTACAGGATACTGTCACATTCTAATCAGTTTCCCTGGTTAAAAACAAGGATAATACAACTACCTCCCAGTGTGAGTTGAGATTTTTTTTAATTGTGGAAATCTTCCTAATGATCATGGTTGTTTTATGAGCACCATGATGATACATGGCTGCAACAAAATGAGAAAAAGTAGACACATACGATAAATATACCATTAAACAGTTTTCTGTCAAAGGCACCTAGATGTATCTAAAGTAATTTTAAAATCCTCGAAATCTCAGCATTTAGGAGGCTGTGTCAGGAGAAACACTTTGAGTTTGAGGCCAGCCTGGGGTACATAGTGAGTTAAGACCAGTCTGAACTACACAGCAAGCCCTTATCTCAAAAGAAAAAATCTTGTCTTGAAGAAAAAAGTCTGAAACTTCCTAGCCCTCTCTTAATTAATGTTACTAATATAGATTTTTATGTAAATAAACACAAATACTAATTAACGTTAACACAATAAATGGCACATTCCAGAAATTTTCTTCTTTAAAATGAAATGTCCATGAACTAATACAAGGATGAAAAAATAAATTTAAACATAGTGAAATAAATGTATATTTTAAGTTAAAATGACCAAGTATATGGTGAAATTTAAATCTTTATAATTCAAGTGAATAATAGGTTCTGTTAATTAGAATTGAAGTAAGTATATTTTAAAACACTCTGTTCCTTTCCATATATGGAATGTCAGCTTTACTCTGCTTTGAAAAAAGTAAAATATATTGTTTATGTTGAAAATTGCAAAGCAAGAGAGACAAGATACCAAGCATGATTTTATGACAGTGTGGGTGTCCTTCAGCTGAAATCCTCGTCTCTGTCTGCCTCTTAGGGTGCTTCTCTTTTAATTATGATGTTTATCACTTCTTACTCATATAAAATATTTCACTGCCAAATAATTAATATTGTCAGTCATAGGAAATACTGCTGAGAGAAAATACCCAGGTGGGCTTCCCGCATTAGATCGTAGGTAGATTAGCCCTTTTAAAACCCTACCCAATTACACTGTTCTATAATTCCTTACAACGGTACTTTTATCTCTCTATTGTTAGCACATTATGGGAATTTAGACTTTGCTGTTCTTCTTTCTTTTTACTTTAACCTTGGCCTGCAAAAACTGCTTCATTAGAGAACACTGCAGCAAACGTATCATTGATCTTAGATATTTGGCCATAAATACTTTACTGCATAAAACAATATTGGAATCCAGACAGATAAATTTTATGATCATCTATTCTTTAAAGAAATAGTCTGATAAAGAAGTGAATTTTAAGGGTGATCATTTTCAAGCTTTCTGATGTTGCAGAAAAACATGTATTTTGAAGAAAATAAAAATTCTTTTGTAAGTTAAAGGAAGTAAAATAGTTTTCTTACAAATATTCATGTCTGCCCAACTAGCTGAAATACCCAGCCATGTGGCAATTACGCAGGGGATAGAATTATTGTTGTCATGTACAACGTGACTTCTTATGCATTAATTCATGTGGGCCATATCTCAGTTCAATCAATATGAGCATGATAGTGGAAAGAAGCCAATCAGAAAAAATAAATTTTAAAGACTACCTCAGAGTATGAAAAAGATATTTTGCAACTGAATATACATTTCATAGTCCTCCCCACCAGGGCTTTTGTATGTTTGAATGAGAGAGAATATTTCACTGTTGAAGTACTAACAAATTCTAATTGATTTAAGAACTTTTAAATTAATTCTCAAACAAATGCAATTCAAATTTATTAATCTCAGTAGTAAATACCACCAAGAAAAAGCACCATGAAAAGGAAATGCCAAATGATGACACAGCCAATGAAAATTGTGGAAGCTATATCTTGAATGCCCCTCTACCATTTATGATAGGAAAACAACAAATTTTGAATTTGTAAATACTTGTTTATTAGAAACTCTCAAGAGCATCTTAAGCAAAATTTGAAATATGACATACAATTTAGCAAATACCCGTGAGAGCAATATCTTACTGCAATATTAACTCTTCTGTATCTCACCTGCAGATGATTTGAAAAGCTTTGTGAGGAGAGATTAATGTTATAGCTATATTTCTGCAGGTGGTAGAAGGTGAGATGCAAAGCATTTTCAGTGTTCATAGCAGTTGGGACTACTTTGGAAAAGACAGAAAGAAATGGAAAGCATTTTGTTATGATTTCTGCTTTGAATATCTTAATGATTTCAGAGCAGAATAAGTCTATCTTTAGTACCTACTGCATACTGATCAAGTTATATTCATGTCATAGGTGATTTTTTCAGTTCCAAAAATGTACTTTCTTTCTACATTATTTACTTTATGTTTTTTTTTCCTATTTAAAGGCTTTTCTTCCAAAGTTTTTAAATGCAACTTCATGTCCTCATTTTTTTTTTTTTTTAAGGTTTTTGGAGGCAGGGTCTCGCTTTTGTGGTTCAGGCTGGCCCTGAGCTCAGCCTCAAACTCACATCACAATCCTCCTGCCTCTGCCTCCCGAGTGCTGGGATTACAGGCGTGAGCCACCACGCCCGGCACTGTGGTATGTGGTACTGGTTGCTGCTGGGTGTGGGTCTCCACACCCAGTATTGTTATGTGGTTACC
>PVIR01001339.1:98285-127442 GCA_004026965.1 Petromus typicus | reverse complement strand
TAATAACACTTAATAATACATACGTCCTGCTGTACATCAGGTACTGTTTACGTAATTTGCATATAACAACTCATCCCATCCTCACCACAATCCTTTAATGTAGAACCTATCACTACCTCTGTGTTTAAGACAAGTAAACTGAGAACCGGCAGTTTATGTAGCTGTCCTAATGAGTAACTGACAAGGTGGGATACAAACCCTGTGGAGTTCATAGAACTGTTTTCACAGCTACGACACTGAAATCCAACAAGTGGGTTGTGCATGTGGAGTACATCATGCTATTTTGGTGAAATGTAAGTGCAACTGCATTGCATGATGAAACTGAAAACACATTATTACATTTATATACAAAGATAACTAGTTTAACATTTTGATGCACTCTGACTAATTAAAAATAGCTACCCTTGTTTGTCTCAGAATGTAATTCAGTAATAAAACACCTGTATTCATGAAGCAATGAGTATAATGCCCAGCAATGAAACAGAGTCCTTGAAAATTATTTTACATCTCATTTATTCATGAGCAAAGCACAGGTATATGCTTAATTATTAAAAGAGGTTGAATCAGAACAACTTACTAAACAGACACATTATAATATGACTCTAAGGTTCTTCAGTATGTGTAACTGTGATTTCACTAGAAGATAAATTCCTAAGAATGAAGACTAGGACAACATTTTACTTTTTCCAAGAAAAATATTATTTGAATAATAACACAGCACAATAGCATGTAGAAAAAAGCATTTTCATTCACCACATTTTAAAATCCATCACCTTATATCACTACCAAATATAGTAAATTATTCCAAATTACCATGTAAAAGTATAAAACTGGAAAAAAATTCTTAAATTCCTAACAGCAAAAACTAAAAGATAGCAAGGCTCAGGAACAGTAAAAGTAATATTTCAGAAACTTAAAATGCTTAACAATAATAAAATCATATTAATTTTCACTTGTTGGTAAAATTCAAACATTATTTTGTACATACCTTCAATATGCTTATTACAAGCCTCATAATTTCAAACTATTTAAGGAGCTTCCATTTACTGGAAACATGGACTAATTGTAAATTTTCAAAGGAAAGCAATACAGTCAGCAGTCACCTTCTCAAGCATTAGGTAATACTTCCTTATGCAAAGAAATGTGGCTAACATTGTGCACAGTCAGAAAATTCGAACTAGAGCATTACCTTTGACCAGTTGATTCTCTTCATGGACACTTCAGGTGTATATATTTTTTTCTGCTTCATTCCATAAGGAAGTTCAACTGGTCCTTCTGGAGGAGGAGGAATTATTCCAAAGGGTGGAGCAGGAGGACCCCCAAACAAAGGTGGAGGTGGTGGTGGTACTGGTCCCATTCCAGGTAATGGGGGTGGTGGAGGAGGAGGAACTCCTATAGGCAGAGGTGGTGGTGGTGGAGGTGGTGCTGATGGCCCAGCACCAGGCAATGGAGGTTGTGGAGGAGTGCCTGGAAGTCCTACTGAACCTGAGGGTCCATGTCCCTGAAATAAAAATAATCCAAGTTCGAATGCTTTTAAGAAAATGCTGCAGAAATAACACATATCAACAGATATTTATAGTTTTGTTAAGATTATCTATGCCTTAATTACTTTTAAAGATTACATATGGAAATAGTATATGCAAAAAATTTATACAGACTTTTGATAACCATTTATAAGCTTTGGACAATGACAGGTTTTACTGCTGAATATTGACATCTAACACTTATATTTCTCCAAAATCATGAAAAATTATCTTTGATTATAAGTACTTCTGAAGAACAGGTAACTCTTGGCTTGGGCCTGTTAGACTAGTTGGTCTGAATATAGATTAATTAATATAAGGTCATGGATTCAAATTCCCCGGAGGCCAATTAGCCTTACACAAAAGTCTGTTTCACAGTAACAGTTATCTCAACTGTCTTTTAAAACCCCCGTAATTAGACAGGGTGTGGTGGCATACACCTCTAATCCCAGTACTCATGAGGTTGAGAAAAGAAGATCACCACAAGTTTAAAATCAGCCTGGTCCCAGGTCTAAGGGAATTCAAGGACAGCCTGAACTATATAAGTGAGAGCTAGTTTCAAACATCTCTCCCTCTAAATAATAATAATAATAATAACAACAACAACAATAATATTACAAAGTAGCATACATTTGTATTATAGTTTATGAATATTGTTATTTTCAATCCATCATTTATTTTACCCTTTTCATGACCTTGTAATGTAGGCATCTCATGTATTGATACTGCTTAAAGATTCAGAAACTATAACTACAAGAAAGTTAAAATCACTGGAAAAGGTCACAAAGTCTACAGTGCTGTTTGGAATATCACTCTTCCCACAGTCATTTCTCCTTTTATTACAGGAGACATTCCTTTCTATAATGGGTGGGTACCATTCGTCAAAGCCAAAATTAATTTAGACTGATATTATCATGCGAATACAATAATTTATTTCTACTGTGGGAAAGTAATTTCAAGTTCATTCTACAATGGTAATGGGTTAACAGATGAAAGAGAACACTGCACTGAAATTATCTTGTTTTCTTTTTTAAAATCAATCTTATTGATACATTTTACATTTACAAGTACATCCATCATTGAGAATTTATACCTGTACATGACACATCTTTATTCACATTTCTCTATTCCCCCACCCTCCCTACAACCCCCACCCCCACGTACATAAGTTTTGTTTCCTTTCATTTAACCATCAAATTTTTCTTTCCCTTCTTTACTGACTCCTACCCACCCTTTTCCCTTTTCCTTTTGAATATTTTCTTCCTATTTCACATTACTTATCATATATTTTGGAACTCATTTACACCTTCAGTTTCTCATAATAGAGAAATAATATGGTATTAATATACCTGTGTTCCAGTTATTTCATTTGAGTACACCCTCAAGGTAAATCGATTTGAGTATAAATGACTCAAATTTATCATTCTGTATGGCCGAGTAATACTCAATTTTATAAAAACAACAACATCTTCTTTATATACTATCCAGTTGATGGGCATTTGAGCTGTTTTCAAGATTTAGTTATCACAAACTGAGCTGCTATAAACATGGGTACACACGTGTCGCTGTGATTTAATGCTTTTAATTATTTTGTGGTATATGCTTAGTAGGGAAATAGCAGGGTCAAATTCTCGAATGCTGGTTTTTTGAGGCATCTCCACACTGATATCCCCAGTGTTTGTACTTGTCTACATTCAAACCAACAGGGAAGAAGGTTCCTTTCTCCTCACAGCCCCACCAGCATTTGTTGTGGTTTACTTCTTCACAGAAGCCATTCTTTCTGGAGAGATGGAATCTCCACGTTGTTTTTCTTTCCATTTCTCCAGTGACCAGCTATATCGAACACTTACTCATATGTTTCTTAGCTGCTTTTCCTTCATCTGAGAAGTGTCTGTTCATATCAGATGCCCATTTTTAAGTTGGGTCTTTAAATCTGGGGGGAGCTATTTGTTTTAAGCTCACTATATACTCTAGATAGTAAACCTTTGTCTCAGAAACAGTTGGCAATTATTTTTCAGCTTGGAGGTTGTCTTATCACTGTGTTGGTGGTCTCTTTCTGTGCAGAGCTTTTTAATAAGATGAGATTCCATTTGTTGATCCTTCTGCTAGTTCCCTTGCAGCAGAGGTTTTGTTCATAAAGTCTGTCCCTTTGACAATGTCTCCAAGATTTCTACCTAAGTTGTTTTCCAGCAGGTTTAGTGTTTCTTATTTAATATGTAGGTCTATAATTCAATTTGAATTTAGGTTAGTACATGATAAACAATAAATCTACCTTTAGTCTTGGGCAGTTTGAATAGCCTTTGTATACATGAGCAAAAGACTCATTGAGAAACAATTTGTGGGATCAATTTCTTCCACAATAGCATCCAAACAATGAAATATCTAGGAATCAATCTAACAAAAGATATGAAAGATATTTTTTCTGAAAACTACAAAACTCTGAAATAGGAGACTGAGGGGATATTAGAAAATGGAATACATTCCTTGTTCCTGAATAGGAAGAACCAATATTATCAAAATGGCTATACTTGCACAACTACTATATTGATCCAATGCAATCGCCATTGAAATTCCAACAGCATATTTCAGAGATCTAAAGAAAATAATTCCAAAATTCATCTAGAAGCACAAAGTGACCTAGAATAACAAAAGCAATTCTAGACAACACATTCATGGCAGGGGGTATCATGATCCACAACTTGAAATTATAAAATAAAGCCAATGTGGTACAAATAGCATGGTAATGGCAAACAAACACATCTAAGGGTCAGCAGAACAAATCAGAAGATCCAGGACCAACTTCAGATGTACTAAGCCACCTTATTTTTCACAAAAAAGCCACACACTCTCAATGGAGAAAAGATAGCGTCTTTAACAAATGGTGCTTGAAAAACTGAGTTTCAACCTGCCAAGGACTAAAGCTAGAACTATCTCTTTCACCATGTAATATTATTTTCTTTTCTGAAGATTGCTCCATACACATTTGTTTAAAGTACTACTGATCATAATTGTTCAATTTTAAAAATGAATCTAAAAGTGGAACTGTTCATTACAAACATTTCCAAGAAAATATTACCAATGAACAGGTATCTTTGGTAATCAAGATAGGACATTAAATTAATAGAATAAAGGTATTAAAACAAATTTCTTGGTGTAACCTTCATTTTAGTTGGAAAAAGTACTTGCAAATTAATATAAATTTTCTATTTGAAATATTGCGCTAATTAAACAGAAATAATTTTACAAAATAAATAAGTTGAAATGTCGTTTTGGAAAAATCAATTTAAATGACTTCCTATTCACAAAAATATTAAAAGTTAAAAAAACTCACAGTAGACAGAATCATGGAAATATTCCCATGATATTCATCATCCACTTACCAAGCATTTTCTTCACATATATTAACAGTCATGTGTATATGTTAATATATATGACTAAAGTGTTTCTGTACTTAAGAAATGACAGTCCTCCCCTGGAATTAAATCAATTCCTAAGACCAACAAGAATAAGAATTAAAGTATACAAAATTATTTTCTGTTCAAAGTAAAACTACTACTTTATTTTTGTTTTAAATTTTTATTGGTACATTACATATACGCATCATGATTGCACTCCATAATGGAGATTTGTACCACTATAAGACACAACTTAATTGTCATTTTTCCCATAGCCCTACCCACCCTACCGCCCCCCATATACATAAAATTTGTTTCCTTACTTTTTTGTTACAATCTCATCATTTTTCCCCCTTCTCCCTATTTTACATTGAGCATTTTCTATTTCACAATATATAACATACAGTTCTAGGACTCATTTACATCTTTATTTTCTCCTACCAGAGAAAAGATGTGATATGTACCTATCTGTGCCCTATTTATTTCACTTATGAGGATATCCTCAAGGTATGTCCATTTTGTGATTGCTACATCTTGGAAACAACCCAAGTGTCCATCAACTGGAGACTGGATAAAAAAGCTGTGGTTCTTCTACAGAATGGAGTATTACTCTGCCATAAAAACTACTTTAAAAGCTTGATTTGTTTTAATCTTAGGGAAATTAAAAGTTCACAAAATTATTATTACTTCCTACAAGTTGTGCATGTTGATTTTTTAATTGAAATCTTTACTGTTACATTACATATACACATCATGATTGCACTCAACAATGAGAATTTGTAGCAGTATATGACACGACTTAATTATCATTTTTCCCATACCCTACCCACCCTACCACCCCTGCCCTCTACATACATAAGCTTTGTCTCCTTTCTTTTTTGTTATAATCTCATTATTTTCCCCCTTCACCCCATTTCGCTGATTTTTAAATACAGTATTTGGAAAGGCAAAAGCTGTGTTCCATGTTAAGTAGCATGAGGGAAAATTAAGAGATACCAAAGAGACCTATTTGTAAACATCAACTCTCTCTCCCAGTTAAGTATCTGTTATAAAACTTGTGAAATCACCAATCAAACATGTACAAGGTGCTATATTGACCCTAGCACCATCTGGACAAAAAAGATATTTAAAGAAAAAAAAAAGATCATTCTCAAATTAAATGCACATTTGATCTATTAAATCAAGAATTTTTATTATTTATATTAAAAATCTTTAAAACTAAATCATATCAACCTATTCTTCCCTTACATGAGCAATAAGGAACTGAACAAAGATTACACAACAATATATTGGTATCATGAACTGAACAGAAAATGGGAAAGATTCAACATGAGATACCATTTGGTACACACTATAGAATGTTGTATGATGGCACTTTTCTGGCTAATTTGGTAACTAATCTTTGAGTAAGGCTTTTGCTACATATGGCAGGGTCTTGCTTAAGAATAAGAAACACATGCACCTCACAACTCTTAGGTAGAAGAAAGAAGAAGCATGAAAAGAAATATGGTATGGTTGGTCTAATAATGGAACACAGAAGGTTAGAGAAACAGACTAACATACTTTTGGTAAAACTTTACATGGTATGTCTTAGTAATGAACATCTCTTTTAAAGGATGTGTTTCACAAGTATAGAGGAACAAAAAGTGTCATTTCTGAAAGAGAAGAGCATAAGCTAAACTTCTCAACTAAATTATATGAAAATATTAGGAAACAGGGGCCAGGGATTTAGCTCAGTGGTTCCAGTGCCTGTCTTGCAAACGCAAGGGCCCAGGTTCGATCCCCAGTAACCATATAACATACTGTGTGTGGAGACTCATGCCCAGCAGCACCCAGTACCACATACCACAGCGCCGGGCGTGGTGGCTCACGCCTGTAATCCCAGCGCTTGAGAGGCAGAGGCAGGAGGATTGCTGTGATGTGAGTTTGAGGCTGACCTCAGGGCCAGCCTGAACTACAAAGCGAGACCCTGCCTCAAAAAAAAAAAAAAAAAAAATTAAGAAACAAAGATTATGTGTACAGGGGGTGGAGGTTGCAGGGTCAGGGGAGAGGGGAAAAACTGACAGCCAAGTCATGTCATATTCTGGTACAAACTCTCAATGTTGAATGCAATGATGATGTGTATTTGTAATGTACCAATAAACATTTAAATTAAAAAAAAAACACATTATTTCCAGAATAAGTTCATAGGTTTTCTGACATAAACAGTGCTGTGATAAAATGAGTCTTGAGAAGCTGTATGAAAAAGAGAGGATTCTTAGATAAAGGACATATTGGGCCCTTTAATATGTTAATGAATACTATGCTGTCCCACTAAGGAATTTCATGTGTACCCAATTTACTGATGTATACAATGCATTTCTTATGAAACTCCATTAACATGTCTGTCATTTATGTCTGAGAAATGCCAACAGAAGGAAAAGTATAGAGAGAGTAAGTTGCAAAAATAACAGAAGAAAAGGTGACTTAGCCAAAATTGATTCTGCAGGCAGGGAAGTAGTCAGAGCAACATCTGCAAAGGGGAGATAAGTGACTTCACTCCAGAAGGTCCTAAAATTCCACATAAGGAATTCACTTAATCTCTACTAAACCAGCAACCATTGAACATATTAAAGCCAAGAGTGATAATATTCAGGGTAATGTTTCAGGCAGATTAATTTGCCACTAGCATATAAGATGAATGTGAAAGTGAAGAGAACATGGGCCAGAGAAAAATGAGAAAACAGTTGTAATAATCCAAGTAAGATGCAATGCTGAATGGACTTGAGGGCTCTGGGTTTTGATGCAAGAGGGGGAAAAGGACATAACACAGTGACCAGCTTAATATGTCATGAGTAGGACAAAAAACACAGGAAAAAAAAAAAAAACCTCCAGTTTTAAAATGGTGGTAAAATTTAAACAAAAAAACAACAAAGACAAAGCTGGTTTGAGGAAAAAATAAATCAGAAATGCTGGGTTTGATTTCAATATTTATGAAACCTTCATATGGGAATTACTAATCAAAATCTGGAAATACAAAACCAACTCAAAAGAATTGACACATACTAAATGGTGATAGTTGATGGTATGATACTGAATAGGAATTTGAGCAAGATTATATATAGAAGAGAAAAAAAAGTAGATGAGAGAACCAGGTATGCTGGTACAAGCTTGTAATCCCAAAACTCTAGGAGCCTGTGATTGAAGGATTGCAAATTTGAGCCCACTTTGGACAAATTAGCGGGATCCTGCCTCAAATATATAAATGGGATAGTGCTAGACTCAATGCAGCTCAATGGAAAGGCCACGGCTCTGCTTTCCATTTACAAGCAAATAATAGAAGACTGAACACTGGAGAATGCCACCAGTTAGGAGGCAAAAAGTAACAAACAAACAAAGAAACAAATAAATAGAAATGTCCAGACATTTAAAAGGGTAAGTTGAGTGATATAAACAAAAAAGCAAGATTGAGTGAAATGAAATTCTTTTGTTAGACATAAATAATGTAGGCTAAAGACAGGAAAACGTCATCACATTTAATACTTAGTATTTTCCTGCTTACTTCTGAGGTAATTTTCCTTCCTCATAGAAGGAAACTTTATCACCCATTACCTATGGTGTATTCAATACGTAAAGACATCCTCTTAAATTTCCTTGTATCATTTATGATATAAAACATATTAATGAGAGCACTTAAGCAATTTTAAAGTTTAGATGCCCTAATTAAGACTTTAAGTGCACATGGGAGTTTTTCATCCAAAGGAGTGGAGGCGGATATGGAAAGTGCATAGGCGTCGACATGATGGTATTCTACATTTAAAGAGAACTCAAGGAGCTCCTGAGATAATTAAAATTAATGAGCATTTTAATATTCTTTTTGAAAACAATACTATGCATGCAATTCATCAAATCATCATGAAAATTTCATCTCAAAAACAGTTTTGCCATTGTACTATATCACTTAAAATATTCAGAGAAGTTTAAGTGACTGATGCTCCCTTAAGTATTCAAACATTCAAATGACTTATAATCCTAGCAAATCAAATTTTAGTTATTTTAACTAAAATGAGAAGCTACCATAAAGTTTGCTTCCAGCTACATTTTTCTTCTATCATACAAGATGTATATATACATATATATATTAATATACATATATATATGTGTGTGTATATATATATATATATATATATTTTTTTTTTTTTTTTTAACCATTGAACTCACTGTCATGACAGAAAGTCTATATCTTGTTTCATTACCTGGGTCCGAAGTTGCTGGATTTCTGTTTCAAGTTCTTTGATTTTTTCTTCTCTTTTTTGAAGTTCAGCTTGAGCTTCCTGCCGAGCTGTGAATTCTTCATCAAACTGCAATAATCATCATCATAAATTTACAGTAAATAACACACTTGTTTTTTAACTAAGCATCAAACTCAGGACCTTGCACTTGTGAGGCAAGTGCCAGAATCACTGAGATAAATCCCAACCAATAATACACATTTGAGAAAGCTTTAACAAATATGAGTAAATAAGTGGAGCGAGTTTTATCTAGTGGAATTCTTCATCACTCAGAATACCAGAGCACTTGATTACTTCCATGAGAATTAGTTATCTACCCTGAGGTAGGGCATTGTTTCTGACTGTAGTTAAAGTAATGAACGAATGTATAGCCTATCCCTAGTAAAATTGTTTTCATTTTTAAAAATATAATGTATAAAATATAATGTGTAATGAATGATTCTTTGTTAAGATTTGATTTTAGAATTACGGTTTAGTAAAGTTTCATTCTGTACATTTAAGCTTAGTAATTAGAACATCAACTCTAAAAATACGACAAATAGTTTAAAATCATTAAAAGAGATTAGACTCTTGGAATGCTCAAATGAATGGACATTAATACAAATTAGCATGTTTTTCTTAAAATCACAGTTCAATTGTGCAGATCAAAAAAGGTGACTCACACAAAATCAGATAACAGGACAATACATGCCATAGTAAAGTTTCTGCCAGATGGTTAACCAAAAGACTTGAATGAGAAGTTGTAAGAGGGAAAATCAGGGGTGAAAACATGACATGCTAAGCCAGAGAGACTTTCAGAATATATGTACTCACTCCCTGTGTCCTCCTCCAGCTCTTACTGCAGATTTCAAAGCAGGCACAAACCTGCTTAAATATTTACAGTGAATACTGCCTGCCTCTCATTACTGAACAATTTATTTGCTTTATTGTCAATGTCACCTTAAATCATCACAGAAATCTATACATTATGTCAATAGCATTACTCGTATTTCCAAAAGTGACATATCTTACTGTCCAAAATTATCTTTATAATGTGTGGAACAATACAAATGTATGTCCACTGTAATAAATATTCATCATCACAGTACACTGACCTTTGAAAATTACATAATGTCGTTATTGTGTAAATCTGAAGAAAAGGTTGCTGGGCAAAAGGGATAATAATAGTATTAAGTCAAACCTGATATATTTGTTAGAAATGCTTTTACCCTTCCTTCTCCACTTGAGTCCCTAGAAACTGTCCCATAGAAACTGATGCAGATCATCTCTAACATCTTGAATTTTCAAAATCATCCCAGATACATGAGGTTAAGGATTTACAAATCTTTGCATAACTTTTGTCTCCTGGTTCACTAAGACAACAGAGGCCCTTCAGTGTGGGCTTATCCAGGCTTGCTACTACCCTCGTTAAAATCCACCCAAAGCTATGTTCCTATCCTGCCTCCTGTGGCTGACTTCTTTACATCTCATAAAGGTGACACCATACAAGTTCACTGTGCACCAGTGTTCCACTATACATGGCTTAGAGGTACATCTGAAAGGGGCTACACAATATGTCTCATTTTCATTTCAAATTATGTTAATCTGTAAAAAATCAAATAGAAATCATACAAGTATAAACTGTATGAGCTGGAAGAGATCTTATAAGTGCACTAACTATATCTTGGAGTATACTCCAAAGAGTATAAATGTTTTATTGACAGTCATAGCTAATTAGTGGAAAGCATGGGATAATATTTTACAACTTTTGCCTCTCATTCTAACAGTTTAAACAAAATACTTTAAACTGCTTCTCAAAATTATTTAGAATAAAATATTTTTAGGTCTATGCCCATGCATGTTTCCATTCTACATGCTGGTGAAGAGACCAAAGTACTGATTTCAGAAAATACTCTTTTTCATATTATATGTTTACAGAAAGCTTTACTAGATCAATATCACAATTAGTTCCACTGTTATGATTTCTAATTCTAGTGCCGGCCAAAACTTAAGGAGATTTGAATATTTTTCAAAGGGAATTTAGGATCTGCTACTCAGAATAAAAACATGAGAACTATAAAGGTCTATTAATCAAAAAGCATACATTTTCTTCCACCAACAAAAATGACAGCTTCACACAAACATTGTATGTCAAGCTCAAGCTCTTAAAAATCTATTCTAGTAACTGAAAGATCAAAGACATTTCTTCAGATGCCCTGCAGTAACTATAATTTCTAGAGTGATAGAAAAAATGATTATCTAATCTCCAAGGTAAGTCATAACTTTGAAGAGACAGCAATATGTAAGCACTTTATCTTGCTGTCAGATTGCTGGAAGCTCGAGAGCTTTTAGACTTGTGTTTCATTCCTTTTCCCTGTACTCAAAAAGAGAGAAATACTATACTAAGGCTTAATTGGATTTAAGGAGAGGAGTGAAGGAGGAAGCGAAGGATTCAGGGAGGAATGGAAAGAAGAAAAGACAGAAGGAGGGATGCAGAGATGAAAGGAAGGAAGGAGGGCTTTAGTAGAAGGTAATTACAGCTATGCTTTCATGAAACAAGGAAGAGAATATCAGACCTAACTAAAACAGATATTCATGACATATTAACATAAAATGAAAGAAATCCCCAGCTCCATCAAGTCTACATAAAATAAATACCTCTATCTTTTAACGAAAGGCAATTACAAAATTCAAAGAACTGAAGTAAGCAGTGGAGGAAGACTGACGTCACTGCAACAGATCTAATGCTATTAGGAATACTGAGTATAAGGAACATAGCTGTAAAGACCAGCTAAATATTTCACATTTCACGAAGGAATTGGGATTTAAAGTGAGAGCTACAGGAAGACAATGAAAGAATTTATTTTGGTTGATTGCTCTGAAGTATAACTTTTTAGCTCTAATTTTCTTTAATTTATCTCATTAGTATGATATGGCCATCATTTTTCTTTTGTAATAGATGAGATACGAGGAGGAAGCAGTATAATCAACCTGATTTTATTAGGAAATATCAATATTCTGTTCTTTAGTTTGAATCTAAAAAAAAATTGCAATGCTGAAACAACAGTTACAAAGTCTCACATAGAGTAAGATAAAATAGGCAATATGATTAAATTATCCATTTTTAAAAAGCATCTAATTTCTGTATGTCTTACCTTCTTTGAAAATTCCGCTGCTTTTTGTTCACTTTCTTCAACTTTTGCTTTGTTCACACAAGAATCTAGTAAGATTTACCAAAAATGATTAGAAAATATGACACAAAATTTCTAGTGAAAATCTGGCTTCAAAATCTACAATACTATGCAGATTATCCTTTAAACCAAGCTATAGTACATATAAAATAAACCTTAACATTTTGATTGTTTAGTACACTAGATTAACTGAATTATAGCATTTTAGAGCATAAAACCAAACATCAGGAAATATATTTGGTTGTCATTATTTTAAAAGTATTTAATTATGCTTTAACTTCTATAATTATTGACTTCTTCAAAAAATTTTGGTAGTTTATAAGAAATATAGAAGTAGCAAAGACTCCAGGTTGAAGGCTATCAAAATTCAAAATTATCCTTAAACATTATAAGACACAGGAATATTTATTAATTCAGGATTCCCAGTGAAAGATTTTATTTCTACAGTATAAATGTCTCAGGTATATAGAGAAGCATATTCTTCATAATGTAAATAGTGCAGCAGGGTACAGTGATGCAAGCATGAAGTCTCAGGAACTCAGAAGACTGAGGAAAGAGGATCTTAAGCTTGAGCTACTAGCTTTGGCAACTGAACAAGATCATCTCAAAATAAAATTTTAAAAAATGCTCAATGTAAAATAAGGTGAAAGGGCACAATGTTGAGATTGTAACAAAAAAGTAAGGAAACAAATTTTATGTATATGGGGGGGTGGTAGGGTGGGTAGGGCTATGGGAAAAAATGAGAATTAAGTTGTGTCTTATACTGGTACAAATCCCCATTATGGAGTGCAATCATAATGTGTATATTTAATGTACCAATAAAGATTAAAAAAAAGATACAGGAAGGAACCTCAGTGGAGATTATTTGCTTGACCTGCATAAGGCCCTGGGTTCAATCCCCAGCATTGCCAAGTAAGTGGAAAAAACTCATGCCATTCTGTATAAATAACAGAAGAATTTCTTTGGGTCAATATAATATTAAAATCTATTCTGTATCTTCTCATTCTATATCTGTTTACTCAAAAAACTGTAAATATACATCTAAACTAAGACTTGTATGTGAATGTTCGTAGCAGCTTTATTTGTAACAGCTAAAAACTAGGTGGAAAAAAACTCCAAATGGCAATCAGTAAATATATGTATGAACCAATGCTAGAATAAAACATGTATTGGAATGCTAGTTAACAATATAAAGAAATGTGCCATGGATACACACAATAAACAGCATCTGTGTATCTCAAAATAATTATGCTTAAAAAAAGAAAAAGTATGTGCTGCATTTTCATTTATAGGAAATTTTAGAAAATGGAACTGACAAGAAAGAAAGTGTACATAGAACTGATAAGAAAAAGATCAATGACAAACTCAGGACAAAGACAAGTAGCAAGCACGGAAAGGAAGGAATAAAAGAAAAACAGAAATTTTATGAAACAAGAGAGAACTTATTATCTTGACTGGAATTTATACATCTATAAATGTATACATTTACAAAATATATAAATTATATGTATAAATTGTATACATATATGACAATTACTAATATATGAACATATGTTCATCATACTATATATATATATATATGAATAATTTCCAAATTATGTGTATGTATCTGCATCATAGTATATATTTTAAGTGAGTAGTTTTTATTATGTCATCTTTATCTCTATGATTTATATATACGTATATGTATATTTATCTCCATATATAGCAGTAGCCAAGTAACAGAGACAGAATATGCCACATATTACATGTCAAAAGGGAGGCCATATCTATGTTGTGCCAGATAAAGTCCATAATGTCTTTGATTTTGATTTACCTTTCAGTGGGAAAGTATTGGGTATTTTTAGGAAAGGATCTATTATTATTTAACTTATGAGAGATAATAAACTTACAGAATTGTGAAATCAGAAGAAACTACTATTCTTATGTCTAAGTGATCTCAAAATGGAAGTTTTTTAAGCATGTCATAACTTTTGTGGGTATTCATGTGCACGTGTGCACATGCAATATGTTCCAATGAAAGTTCTACAGAAATTGTAAGTTATCAAAAAGGACTCACAACATAAAATACTAAGAACTACATGTAACTGACTACCTGATATTAGAACTGAGTAAACTAAAATCTAGAGAGGTTAAATGCTTCAAGTAAAATCACAGATCTGATATGTCAATGAGTTCATGATAGATCTCTGCTTTCTCTCCGCTTATCCCTTCCTCCTCAATGGTTTCGACTACCAGTAAAGCAATCCTAAGTGCCTGGCATACACCGCACAAAACAAATGTCTTTTGAACAATGAAAAAGCTAGCCAAATCAATAGTATAGTCTGTGTGCCAACTAGGGTCCTTAACAGATGATAAGCCAATGTCCTAATTTAAAATAAGTCCGTTGCAATTCCCTCCACAAAATACAGAATAAATTTCTGTTTGGCCAAATCAGTGAAAAATATGCAGCGAGTCCAGGATCCACACTCATTTCTGAGGCTAGGTAAACTGGCAGAAGCTTTCTGAAAAACATCTAGCCCTTGAAAATCCACATCCTCATTTATCCAATCAGTCTTAAGGAAATAAGGAGAATAGGCCTAGCACTGCAATGTTCCTATCAGATTCATCTACAATTCAGGTAAAACCTGCAAAGAATCTAAATATGCTGTAAGAAACGACTGGTTAAGACAGTCCTTACGATGGAACTTTATACTGACATTAAAAGTCTCGTGAAAAACTTCTCGATATAATGTTTTGTGAAAAATTACCATATATATATAGGCAAGAGATGAAATGAGCCAACTGGCTTATAGATAATGCATAAGAAAATATTCTGGGCTGAAAAGGAGTAATTAATGGTGATATGACCAGTGTTCTGTCATTTATATTGTCTATTGCTTTCGCTAAGTCTGAATTATGTGTAAAAACAGAAAAGAGTACATAGTAAAGAATACTTTGTACATTTTTAAATATTACTGAAAGCCTATCTTATATTATGGAGAAATAAATAATAAATACTTGGCAGTCAACAGCTACAGTTTTCTTTCCTTAAAGACAAGTGAGATCATGTTTGACCTTTGCCACTACTGATTTCAATTAGGTATAAAAAACACTGCTTAAGTGCAAAGTCATGTAGCAAAGCATATCTCACAAGGGAAGCTTCACTTCATCTTTCTGAGATTGTTGTGGGAAATACTGCTAACTCTCATTTCAGCCTGATAAAAGTCATTTCCTCAGCAATCTAAGTAGATGAATTTGATAACCTTAGATTTTTTTTTCTCTCGACGGTCTATGAAAATACAAATTTACCTATTGAATAGCCCTTAAAGGCCTTAAGTTGCTGAAAGAAGCTTATGTTTTTTTTTTTCTCAAACTTGAGAACAGCTAATACTAGTGTATTACTAATATCAGTGTAATACTATTACACTAATAATCTGCATAAACTAAAGTTAAAGATTTCTAATTCATACTTCTAAAATGCAAAGCATTCATCTATAATAACGCAATGCCTTTTTCTGGGGACACTGACATTAAAATGAGTTCACGGCATTAAAATTTATCTCTTGGATTATTATATCTATTCACAAAGGCACAACTCTTACAATAATCATAATTAATAATTATAGTAATTTGGTACCTTAAGGCACAGTGATTTGCTACACAGTATTAAAATAAATTTATGGAGGGATCTACCCTTAAAAATGCCTATTTACAAAAAGTATAAACCAAAAAGGACAGTAAGTGTTATGTTACATACCTATCAGATGAGTAAAATCAATGTCTAATCTTTGCCTATACTTGAAGTCCGGGTCCATCCCACTGCAGTGTAGCACTATCTGTGAAACACACTCCTCAATTATTTTATAATACTGCGGTCTGAAAAAGAGAAAGCATTAGGGAATATTTTTCTACCTGCACAACTCAATTTTCTTAACAAGAGTTTCAGTATGCTTAAATTTTTTTTTTCTATTGCTACTACTAAAAAAAAATCTAACCATTACTCTCCCTTAGGAAAAAATATGGCTAAACTTAAAGATGATCTGGATACAAGAATGCCAAAGCTACTGTAAAATAATTGATTGAAAATGTTTAATGACTTAATACTCTTTCCCAAAACCCATGCCTATGTTGAAAAAGATACTTTTCACTTTTATCTGTTTACTTCAGCTATTATTCCTAAAGCTA
The DNA here is from genome assembly GCA_004026965.1 of Petromus typicus. NCBI lineage: Eukaryota > Metazoa > Chordata > Mammalia > Rodentia > Petromuridae > Petromus > Petromus typicus. The sequence continues at coordinate 110,916 of PVIR01001339.1, read as the reverse complement.
ATGAAAACAAATGACTCCTTCCTACTACATCTCTGGAAGCAGAAATGCTTCCAGGCTCTCTCAAATTCTCAGTTTCAATAAGGGATGAGTTTCCTAGCATTAGGTGGCAAGAAATGTCTTGTATTTACTATAGTACTTTTAATCAAGATAGTTCTATAACAGCTTACAAGACTGTACTAAGCCAAACTATAGATTATTCCAAGGACCTATTCTTGCAACTTATCTTAAAAGATCCATTTTATGAAACCACACACACTTAATATGCCTGGCTATGGACTCATTTTTTGCAAATCATTAAGGGTTTTAAAAATATATCCTAAATCATTAACCTATGAAGGTATTTTTGGTATTAAAACTGACCACTCAATACAAAATTTTAAAAAGGTACTTTTTGTATTAAAGTATGGGAAAGATTTAACATTTGTCTCAGGCTAGTCAACTGAGCAGAAAAAGATCAGTAAGAAGCACTGCAATGGATAAATTATGACATAAACATCCCAAAATAAAACTTGAAAACCTAGTTTCAAAGTTTGCAAATGAAGTCAAACAAATTCTAATTGCTCTCTGTCTTTAGTCATGAGGCCAATCCTGAGGTTAAGAAAAAAAGTAATGGGGGCCGGGGATATAGCTCAGTGGTTCTAGCGCCTGTCTTGCAAGCTCAAGGACCCGGGTTTGATCCCTGGTAACCACATAACAATACTGGGTGTGGAGACTCACGCCCAGCAGCAACCAGTACCACATAGCACAGTGCCGGGTGTGGTGGCTCACGCCTGTAATCCCAGCACTCTGGGAGGCAGAGGCAGGAGGATTGCTGTGATATGAGTTTGAGGCTGAGCTCAGGGCTAGCCTGAACCACAAAAGCGAGACGCTGTCTCAAAACACCTTAAAAAAAAAAAAAAGAAAGAAAAAAAAGTTATATACATTATACCTCTCGGGCTTTTCAAGTCATCATTAGATCTTAACACAAAATGGATCATATTCCCAAACAGAGTCAATAACACTGACTGAGTAAAGAGAATCCAATGGTTCTCCTTAAGGTCAGGTTAATAATGCAAAAGTGAAATAAAAATGGCTCTCACACTTCTACCTCGCATCAGTGCTCTTAGGATGAAAAAGAAGCCATCTATTGTCATTTCTCACTTATCTGTACGGAGAATGGCCAGTTTTGTGCAAATGGAATCTCCAGGTAACTGAGCATCCCTAGGCACGGTCCCCTGATCATTGTCTGAGCTTCATTTAGAAACAATAATCATTATAATGCAATACCATCTTACCTGCTCAAAAACAGTATATTATTTGTAATTTTTTCAATTGCTTGGTTTTTCTGACCTCACAATGCCCCACTGAGAAACCTACACCAGGTCTCTATGTTGCTTTGAAACTATCATTCTGGGGCAAGGATAACTTCACTCCTACTACCCTTCTTCTCACTTTAGACAGGTTTTGAGAGACCAGAAAACCTAGGTTGTCAGAATTTCATGTAAACTAGACTACGATGAACATTTAGGAGTTACTTGAACAGTTAAATGTAACACTATTGTCACCGACCTGTGGATAATTTCACTCACTCAGAAAACATTTTAGAACTTTTCCATTTTCAAATATAGCCCACATTACTACATTTTAAAATTGTTATCATGGTTTTTTTTCAAAATACGACATCACATGACCTAAAACTGAAAGATTTGCATTATTATTTTCTTCAAATGTTGAGACTATATTACTAGATGAAAATGTCAAATGGAAATAACATTAAAAGCATAACTACTAGAATGTACAAGGCAAAAAAATACGTTCTAGAACATTTGATGTTTTTTCGATGCTACCAGGAAGACATTAAAAAAAAAAAGTTCAATAGGGTCAGTAATATGTGTTGGGCTCATTATTATTAACAATGTTATCCCTGGAGAACTCTATTTTTAAAGTAGGTATCACCTCAGATCCACATAAAATGAAATAAATGCCAGTTTAACAGTGGCTGGTGTTTTAAGTAGGCAAAGTATTATGTCTAGCGAATGCACACATGTGTATATATATCGCAGAGACCCCACTACATTGCTAACTTTTTTTTAATATCCCACCTAAATTATAAATAGAGTACATTAGAATTGTCTCTTACCTGATATAATAGTCATTTCTGATAAGCAAAAAATGTTGTAGAATAGATAATAAATAAGATTCAGCAGCAGTGTCTTTCAGCATATTGTACAGAAGATGGTACACTTCATTCATATCAGTAAAATATAAGTTAAGGAAAAAGCTAGAGATTCTTGATGAAAGTTACAATCATAACAAAAGCAATATAAATTTTAAACTACAGATTTTTAAATTTGCTTTCAACATTGTTGTTAAAACCTTCAACTCCATGATTATCTATTTAAAATGATTCTGTTATTTAAATGATTCAATCATTTAAAATGATTCTATGGAATGACTTTTTTCTTTAACTAGGCTGACAGAGAAAGGAACACTGCCTGAAACATTTGCCTATTAAAATCTTAAATAATTAGCCATTCCTTAAAATAAAGTCCAGACTATAGCAAGTACCATTGGAGTAGCAATGCTGTTGACTAAAACGCTTTTGAGTCTCCCTGTGTTTTTGATAAGGGAGCTATGATGGATATTCATTACTCGTGCAAGCCACTACTACTCTACTTTCACTGGCACATAAGATACAAAGCAAACAGCCATGCTGTGACCTCCTAGAAGATCACAAAAACAGTTCTATTTTATCCAAATGAAATACTCACTACACCTGTAGTCCATGCTAGTATTCATCTGCATTTTTTTATTTGAGAAAAGATGGAGAGTGAAGACAATGTCAGTGGAAACATTTTTCTTAGAATACAGAAAAAGTGATAGATTTTTTTTTTTTTTCCTTGAAACAGGGTCTTGTTTTGTAGTTCAGGCTGGCCCTGAACTCACTATGTAGCCCAGCCCAGCCCCTAACTCATAACAATCCTCCTGCCTCTGCCTCCCATGGGCTGGGATTATAGGCGTGAAGCACCATACCCTGCATTGTGGTGTGTGGTAGATTGCTAGTGAGCCTGATGCACCATGCTCAGCACTGTTGTACGTGGTTACCAGAGATCGAAACCAGGCCGTTGCATTTGTGAGGTAGGCGCTGGAATCACTGAGCTAAATCCCCGGCCTCTAAAAATATTTTTAGTAAACTAGAAAACATATTTCAAAGATGGAGTTGCATGATAACAAAAGTGAGGACAAGCAAAATTGATGTAGAATAAAGATAAAACATGAGATGTAACCCAAAATCCTAAAAATAACTTGAAATGTCAATATTTTCTTTGAAGTACAATTAAGTATAAGACTGATTACTTTTTGGATGCCACATAAGGATGTCATGTTAAATTTTCATAACATTCCTTAAATGACTACAGAATGTATCCAAGAAGTGGCTTTATGGTGAAAGTGGACTATAAGAAATATCTATATTTTTTAAAAAAATATTTCTTGATATAAAAGGCATTTAATGTAAGAATGGCCACTAATCACAGATAAACTATTCCTTATAATAACATTGTTATTCACTACACACACATTTATATAATACTTATATGTATGACTTCAAATAGAAACACTGAAGAACAAAAGATGAAATGTGACATTTCTGCCCTCAATCTCACAAGGGCAGAAAAGTATATATAAGTAAGAGAGAACAAATAAACTGTTGTGAAATTTTTCAAAGAGAGGAATATTAGTTCAGATTTTTTATTTTTTTTAACAGGGATTGAGGAAGAGAAAGACGAACATATTTCCAAGAAAAAGTATACCTCAAAGGGTACTTGGTTGTGAAGTATTTCCCAAAATCCCAGAATCCATAAGAAATTTAATAGGTGTGGAACAAATGGCTAGCAGTGCTACAATCACCATCTGTTCAACCTAAATTCACTTCGCATTTCATCAATACCATGAGAAGATCATAGGCTATTTGTATTTGACTCAGATACTTCCATGACATGACCTCCTTATACAGTCAGCTACTTACTGTATCTAAATACTGTTTTGGAACTCTTAAAATCAAACCTTACCTTTTTATGTATATGGGGGGGGTGGTAGGGTGGGTTGGGCTATGGGAAAAAATGAGAATTAAGTTGTGTCTTATACTGGTACAAATCCCCATTAAGGAGTGCAATCATGATGTGTATATTTAATGTACAAATAAAGATAAAAAAAAAAATCAAACCTTACCTGACAGGGAATAATGCATTTATTTCAACTGAATTGTTTCTCTAAATGGAGTACAATTTAATAGACTGAAAATGTATATTTACAATAGCCACATACAAACTCAGGGAGCTTTTCCCTATTTCTCTATGTTAGGTTTATCTATTTGAGGACACTGAGCAAAGTATGTCTGTAATGTATTCCAATATTTAAAATACTTTGTATAACTCAACAGTACAGCCTGACAGTTCTCAGTATGAATCTGAAGAACAGACTCATAGTGAAGTTCTAATACAAATAAATGGATATTAATTGAGCTAGCAGACAAAATCTCTAATAAGGAGTAACAAAAATCACGGCTAAATTCCCTTTTAATGTATGTGAAATTATTTTTGTGATTTGTCAAAGGATATTCCATTTCTGCTCGAATATCATTCAGCCGGTGAGACAATTCATTTAGGTCGTCCTCTTTGTTCTCTTCAAATACTTTCAACTGAATATCAAGTTCATCATTCTCTTTTTCTTTTAGATCCTAACACATAAACATAAAATTTAACACATGAACAACAGTCTGACATAGATTACTTCAATAATAATAATAATAAGCATACATACAGATACTTAATTTTAAATAATGACCCAGGCAATTGGTTTCCTGAAAACAGAAAATGTAACAGTTTTGTTTTTCAAAATGAAAGAAGTGTACTGCATTCACTGCATTTTTCCCTCTATGGCTCATATCCTGTTCATTCACATTAAAAAAAGTAATGATCGCCTCTACAATAACAACAACAACAATAACAACAACAACAACAACAACAAAAAAAAAAAAACCCACTAATTGCTCATAATCCAAATTAAATACTACAGGTTTTAACAAACATACTAATCAATGATTGCAAATGAATGCATGCAGTTAGAACATTCCAAATGCCTCTGGCAAAAAATTAATATAGATCAACTGTATTAACAAAGAACAAATACAAAGATATATTCAAGCACAACATTCCCAAGTATGGCGTGGAAAAGTTTTATAAATCAAATTATTTTAAATGATTTTTGTAATTTTAAAGCAAAAAGGTGTTAGGATTGTCTTTTTTAATCAAGCTGTTTGTCTGGCGTCCTCTCCCACCTTTCATTTTTGCTTAGCCTAATCACAAAATACCAACTTGGGCGCTGAGGATTTGTTTTTTGTAATACATCATAAGCACATGCATTACAACGCTCTGATGATTTTCAAATTAATGGTATAAAATAACTTCAGAAGCATGCCACACTAGAGATTGTTGGGCTTAATATATATCACCTGGAATATCTTTAATATGTGTCCTTTAAGATGCAGCTTTCAAAACTCAAATCGATAATCACACCTGTGGATTCTCAAGGGTGATACCAAAAGTAAGACTAGGATGTTCAGAGCTGAACTTGAACTCTAAAAGGAAATGCAAGCACGGTGTACTTCAAATTAGGTAAAATTTAAAACTGGGATTCATTTGCTGTTTATTCTTTCAAAGGAATAATTATAAATGGAGCTGGAAATGGTTACTGCTGAAGTTAAACACAAATTTAGGCTAATTTAAACTATTCTTTTTCTAACATTTACATAGAAACTAATTTAATACAATTGTACCTTTCGAGCAGAAGAAAGTACTTTCAATAAGATTCTGTACTATGTGTCCACATAGTTTTATCTTTTACAGAAACATGCTTTGGATCTAGTTTTCCAATTAGAAGAGGAATGAATAGATTTATTAGAATACAAAATTATCTAATATTAGCAGTTCATATTATTACTATATTTCTAAATTATATTTACAAAATCACAGATGTTAGACACATCCATATGCTGATCATTACAGAAATTACCTTTTACACATTTTATTCACATATTATAAAGTATATTTCCTTTTTAATATGTCACAATATATTCTCTTAGGCATCTATTATAAAACTTAAATATATTCAAAGGTTTTAACCATAGAAACATGCAAGTTAAATACTGACATATAATCAGCATAAAAACTTTAGAAAACATGGAAATTCATTTCCATGGTTAAAATATTTTCAGTCAAAAAGTGTAATCCATACACCATAATAGAAAAGATTAAACATACATAAATGTGCTGTAATGTAGATGTTTCTTATCAGTAATGCTCTTGGCTACAAAATGAATACATGACATATATTTATTTGTATTTATACAATTCTCTTTAGGTAAATGTCAAACCCTGAAAGATGTACCCATAAACTCTTGACCAAACAAACATTTAATCAACTATAATGTTTTTACATAGCACTAATAATATGACCAATATCCTATTATGTGGAAATATATCAGAAACATGTATTATAAAATGAGGACCACCATAAAATTACTGAATTATAGTATCACTAGCATGTGAAATTATATATAAACATATATATATATAAACATATATATATATATGCTCAAGCTTTAATAGAACTGCATACTTATGAAAGTATTTTGCACAGTACTTCAAGCATAAAATGTTTTTATAATACAGTACACTTTTTAAAAAGCCCATTATTAGTACACTAGTGATAACCAGCCATTACTAGTCAGCTTTCAAAAGAATTAAAAGGGAACTTCAGTCTTTTAAAAGAAATCAAGTATGGCTATAGTCTACAAACACTTTCTCATGACATTGTTCCTTCACATATCCGATTTGCCTAATATTTACTTATATACCTAAAGAAAAGGCAGATAAAGGAGAAGAATGGTAGAGCAGAGATCAGCAGCCAAATTTACCCTCTCAGGTATCTGGAATCCAGAAAATCACAATTTAGAAAAAAGAAAAACAAAGACCTGTTGACCCAAGAATCAAGACAGACCTGAAAAGAAAACTAGAAACTACAGAAACCTGGAGAAAGGGAGCACAATGCAGAGAAAAGAATGAAGCAGGCAGGAAGCTCACTCTTACTCCTGGGAAGGAGAACCTCCCTCCACAGACACAGGGTGCCTGCAGGGTCAGGGACTCCTAGGAGAAACAACAGCCATGAAGAATTTACAAAGAATGCACATAGTAGGAAGTACTTCTTCCTATAAAAGGTCTTGTACTAAATGGCCAATGGAAAAACACAGCTTAGAAACACGTATACAAAATCTTAGTTGGTAGCGTAATCAAATGAGCAACACAGCCTGAGCTCACTAAGCCTGGAAAAGATTAATACATTGAGATCAAAAAGCAAAAGATAAGAATAAGAGTTATTTTGTGTACCATTTTTTAAAATGATGAGAAGTGCTAAGTGTAGTGGAGGACCCCTGTACTCCATGCCTTGGAAGGCTGGGGCAGGGGGATCACCCCGCATTCAAGGACAGCCTAAATAAGATTGTCTCAAAAAACTGCTTCTCTGAAAATGGTGGTAATCAAAATATATTAAAATCAGAATGACAGAATTCTTCACTAGCCATTCAGTAGTACACGGCAGCAAATATATGTTAAATTAAACATGAAAGCAACTGAAAGATGAGAAAAGTAAATGCAACAATGAAGGCAGAAAACATGTCATACTAGTAACCAAGTACAGAATGCTAAAGAGCCCTGAAGCCAACAAGTGTTCAGGTAGCACTTTCCTAGAAAGAGACAAACAGTCCAGTAAGAATAAGCAGGAAAACCAATGAAAAGTCAATTCCAAATCAAACTGAACAGAACTCTTCTGCCTTGCTAAGGCCAGAAACTTTTTAGAAAGAGACTAGTGACAAAAAAAGAATAAGCATAGTAATGTATTCACCTATCTTAACTGTACATTCAGTATCTAATGGTCATTGAAAATGTTCCTGTGATCAATGCAACCAATTTCTTCATCTTTAACATCAAGAATTAAAGAATTGTTCAAGATAATGCTGACATATGAATTTCTGAAACCAGGTAGACCTAATAATACAACTTATTATCAGTTTCAGTGAAGAGTATCTAATCAAATGTTACAGACACATCCTGTACACTTACGCTGCCCCACCAGCTGACTATCCAAATTTCTGTATTTCAACTAACTTTGTGTCTCTTTTTAACAATATCTGTGTCTATAAAAAGTCACTCTTCAGTTAATATGCTTAATAAAATAAACAACAGAGCTACAGTACCTAAATTGTTAGAATGTTCCTTTCATTTTAGATGGACATTATGACTTTTCTTAAAATATTCATCAGTATCATAGTTATAAAAACTATTCATAATATTTAAGAAATCAAGTTTTTTTCTATAGATACACTACCTGTTGTGGCCATGAGAATCAAAATTCTAAGAAGCTCTCTATTTAATTGAAGAAACCAAAAAACTTGAAACACATTTACATTACTGGGTGCATTTTTAGTCTTGAATCATCATTTGCATACAGAAACTGCTATTACAACAATACATAAAAGTTAATAAAATTTCTAATGATATACCTAGAAAATAGCAAGGTACACTTATATATACTGCTTGAAGATACTTTTGTTCAAAGAGAAAAAAAGGTTATAGTTCATCAGCATAAAAAACATATCTGCACAACTTACTGGTAACATTGTTTTTAGTCCAGAACGAAGAAATTCATTCCTTAAATGAATTCGAAAATCAAGTTCATATGGAGAAGTAACAAGAGCATTTATAAACTGCATACAGGCCACCTGCAATAAGAAAGAAAATTTTGTTAAAAAATAAACTGAAATAAAATAAGGAACTATTTATTTAATATATTTAAATAATGCACTCACCAAAGACAGTAATATATATTATACAATAAGAAACACAAACATTTCTATGTGTATAATGATTCTGGTCTTTAGAATACAAACAACAATGTAATTGTATTTTTTTGTTTTGTTTTTTTAAGAGTAGGAAAAATTTAATGAAAGATAGCTCCTGTGTAAAAGAGATAGAAGGTAAACAAGAAAATGGGTTACCTCTAACTGTTGTTTCTGAGGTTCAAACCAATTCTAACAGAGAGGTGATGGACAGTAAAGTATGCATGTTTTCCTGCACAACATAAAAACTATTAAACTCCCTCTGAGAAACCCAAAGCTCCAGATGTATGTGTACAGAGCCTTTGAATTGTTATGAAATGTGACTTTCATACCCAGCAGTCCTCAGCGCATCATTGGCCTCAATTCTCTATGGTTATCAAAATGTTACTAAAATAAATAAAATAAAGTACTCTAATATTTAGCAAGAAATAGTATTAACTTGGAAAAATCATTACACTGATTTATATTCTTTCTATCTTTTGGGGGGATGAATTGCACAAAATAGAGTACTAAAATACATAATTAAAACAAATTAACTTAGTGTAAAAAATTAATGCAATGGAATGAATATCAACCAGAAGGCACTGTGATATCAATACTAAAATGTACTTCATAATAAAGTATACATGAGGGATTGTTTTCAAATGAAATGTTTCATTAATTATATTGATAGTAGAAAATAAATTTTGATTTCCTTACCTTATGATTTCAAAGTTCCCTATTATAAAAGAGGACTTACTTTCTGGAAATTTTAATGTAGAAGAAAATCAATAAAAGGATAATTATTACGTGTCCTATTCATTATCCAATAGCATGTTTTAAAATGCTACTCAAATCTATGGCAACTGGCAAATAGTTTAATTAAAGGGCTATATATCTACACTGATTACATGCAGTATGTAGTGAGTAACAGAATGTTTCAAGAGCTGAATGCAAGGGAACTTCTTGGAAAAAACAAATTTAGTAAAAATGTTAATCACCTATAGAAAGAACACAAATAAATCAAAAGCATAGAAAGAACACAAGCCAAAAATGGTTTTTTAAGTATTATGACTCGTCTTTTTCAGAGCTGATTATCTCTTTGCTTGCCCATCGGTAAGACAGGGGCTCACTATGTAATTATGGCCAGCCTTGAATTCACTATGTACTCCAGCTGAAATTGAACTTGTGGTGGCCGCCCTGCCTCAGCATCCAAGTGCTAGGATATAGGCCTGTAACAGCACACCTGGCTCTCCAGACCTATCATTATGATAGAGGGGTCATTTTTTTTCTCAAAATAGAAAAAAAAAAGATTAATAGGCATATTGCTTTTACTTTCATATCTGTATCTTACACACCTAAACTGCTTTGGATGAGATCATCTATTTCACATTCAACATCAAAAATCAAAAGTTGCATGTTTTAAAAGGTGCACTTTAAGTTGCTTGTAGCACAAAAAGTTACCCAAATGATAACTGAACAAGCTATTCAAATTTCAAGGAATGTTGACATATCAAGATAAAACAGACAACTGGCTAAATATCTAGCATAAACTTGGCATTACCCTAACAGATATACTAAGTAAAATCTTATGATATTTACAACTTAAATGCATAATCTTCTTATCTACAATATGAACTTATGCAAAATTGTGTCAATATTTATATAAGTTTACATAATGTGTACTAGGCTATATGATTTTATTTGCTTGAGTGATTATTATAGTGTTACAAGTAGGACACGACCAAACAAGATAAACTACAAGCCCAATCCAAAATTAATAGAGAGAAAAGTTGCCTTCTGCTAGGGCTGTTTTTGCCAGGAGAAATTCTAGCTTAATGGCTTGTATTAATAGCCTACAAGTAAAGAGAACATTCCAGAACAAACAAGTTAATGAGTCTTGTAACTACACCTTTACACAAATGAAAGTATTTAAGTAGAGACATTAAAAATGGTAAAATTCAAAATTAAGGAAAATATCAACATAAAAATTATTTTATACTTAACATAAATGCTACATGTTGTTATATATGTCTAAATATGTAGTTGAATATGAAAAAATTGAGTTTATTAGATCATAGTATCAGATAACTAGGAGACACACTAAAGTCAGTAGTTTAAAGAAGTAAAAGCAAAGATTTATCAATGTACCCCTTAGTGTTTATCAAATTCTTAAGGAAATCTAATTAATTAAGTCACTATAAGATAGTCATATTCCCACAAAATTTTCTTACTTATTTGTCTGAGTACTATTCTTTCCCAGAAATATTTATATTGGCTGAAGGTAAGGAACACAAAGTCCTCTTTAGCATTTCCATCCTTTACGCCATGTTAGCCATGTTACTGCCTTTCTTAACAGGAATATACCCATCCAAAATTGAAATGACTGTCACTAATGATGAATGTAAATTTAAATGAAATATAATTAGCTTAAAAAGCAGAATATATTACTTAATTATGGACATAAAATAATGTGTGGATTTTAATTTATAAATAAATATAAAATTTCAAACTATCACTATTTTATTATTAATTACTCAAAAATGTATTAGGTGCTTACATAATTCACAATTTAATTTCATCCTCATAAAAAGCACATGAAATAAATATTACCATTATCCTCACTTGACAAATGAGGAAGCTGAGACTCTAAGCAGATAAATACCTTACACAATCAGAAGGAGCTAAGGAAATTCATGTTTCCAAATATCATCTTACCACAAATACAGAAAATTCCCAGCACATTCAAGTGTCTTACAAACTCTATTCATAATATTAGTCCGACTAAAGATTTTAAGGGTAAGTACAGTAATAAAATTTAATTTTACATTATGCTCTATGTCCTAGGAATATCTGGCTTAAAAAGTAAACATAAGAAAGATTTATACTTATTTTAACAGTTTGTTGTCCAATACACAAAAAAGTTATCATAATATATCATGGAATATAAACAAAACAGCAAAAGTAGACAACTGTCGGACTGAGTATAGTGCATGTGCATTCTGAGCAATAGTATATGGGTCACCTCCCATCATCCAAAATAATTGTTCTTTCATTACCGCTCCTTTAATTTCTGCCTTGTTCCTCCCTACTCAGTATGGATACACATGCAAATACATGCACACATATGGTGAATACATCCATATATGGGCACACACCACAGCACCTCTCATCACACTTTGACAACAATTGAGCACTTAGCTGTTCAGTTCCACTAGCCATAGTTCACATGTTCAAAATCTACACAGAGCTCATAGCTGCCATATTGGACAGCACAGATGGAGTACAATGCAGAAAGTTTAGATTGAACAGCACTGCACTAGAGAGATTAGGGTAGAAGTCTTTTTCCTAAACTCTCCAGTGCAGTGCTGTTCAATCTAAACTTTCTGCATTGTACTCCATCTGTGCTGTCCTGGATAAAAAAAGCTGTGGTTCTTCTACAGAATGGAGTATTACTCTGCCATAAAAAATGATAAGTTTGAATCATTTCTACTTAAATGGAGATACCTTAAGGATATCCTCATAAGTGAAATAAATAGGGCACAGATAGGTACATATCGCATCTTTTCTCTGGTATGAGAAAATAAAGATGTAATGAGTCCTAGCATTGTATGTTATATATTGTGAAATAGAAAATGCTCAGTGTAAATAGGGTGAAGGGGGAAAATGTTGAGATTGTAACAAAAAAGTAAGGAAACAAATTTTATGTATATGGGGGGG